>JAQGBH010000043.1:0-89326 GCA_034698265.1 Sminthurinus aureus
TGATATCATGCAAAATGTATGGTATTTTTACTGTTGGGGCCTTTCTACAGTATTGGACTAAATTTTTCTGACTGTGTGTGTTTATGGTTTATGGTAATTCCGTCATAATATTATTGACAAAAATAGTTTTGATTAATTCGTCGTTACTGAAAAATAACTTTGTTTATTTTTCTACTCCTTCAACATTCTACGCATGTATCATGTATGATGCATGATATTATAATATGACATGTGTGATGTGATACATAGGAAACGGATAAAATCGAAATTTGCAACTAAGTCTGACTCATCTCTCACCTGTACGTCGACTTTACAATCAGATTAGCTTATGTAAAAATTTCACTAGCTGGCTTATTCATTTTGCATTTATGCATGGTGTGTTATAATTTATCATATTTATTTACTAACACACAAGATATAAAATCCTTTTTACTATCAAGAATCCAGAGTGTTGACTGAAACTGAATGGAAAAAAGTGTAAGGAGAAGAATAAAAGGGACCAGTTCATTTGTAATTGTTATGATCACTTCATCACGACGTGCAATTCGATACATATATGTATCTAGTATCTATATCATCACATGCAACGGATTTTTACATTACACTCTACACTCTCCAATCTTGATCCTCCATATACACAATTGAAATGACAGTGATAATGATAATGAAAATGAATGGACATTTTTGTCTCGCTCAACTTTTTACTTGCACAATCTACAATGTACATACATATCAACTGTCTAGTGACAAAACCGCCCTCAAATTTGTATGCATATACACAATACAACAATACACAACTTGCATTATATATTATACATTAAGACTTGAATCTTCAATACGGAATACGGATTTATTCAAATCTGCATACAAAAGTACATGACTACACAAATAAATATCCAAGTGTCTTAAGGAGATATGGAGAGATTCATCCATTCAGATTTTGTAAAAATCTCTAAGTCATCCTAATATCAAATACCAAAAGTAATATTTAATATTATCATTTCTATACAATATGGTTGAATGTCTTTTTGATTTCATGATGATGGTAAATGAAGTTGAGGTTGTCTTTTATCTTTTATATTATTATATCAAATAAAATGAAACTGACTTTAATATGAATATATGAATCCTTTTTTTTAACATTTATCATTCATTAGAGCTGCAGACATGTATGGCATATAGATACTAGATATTAGATATGTACGTATACTCAATACTCAAATGCTCCGACATGTCCGGTTAGCTTCATGCTTTACACTGTATAAAGTATACCTATCACCTAAACTCGTGTGTATAGTGTATACTAATAGTGCTCGTTAGTGAAGAGTGGACATTTCAGCTACTGCTGCTGGGAGAAATCTCTCCCTCTTTTCAAACGCACATATGCATACCTGCATTATTATTACTATTTTTATTATTATGCACGAAAGATTTGTCGTAAAAAAAATAAAATGTCACTATTATCTTTCTACTACACTATCAACGGACAGATCTCTCCAAAGCCGAAAAAATGTATAGAAATTAATGGAAGAGATGTTTTATACAATGTATACAGTATACAGTATACATGTACACAATGATTTTAACAAGTGATAAAAGGTACAAAAGATGCTCGCAAAATTAATATATATGTAGTGGTAGTTTAAGTGATATTGTCTAAGTGCTGTGTAATGCTGTACAGTGTACAGTCTATATAATATAATGAGTAATGAGTATATTACTCGTATATTGTATTATGTACAAGTGTGTTGTATGTTTTACCTTTTATTTTGTATACAATATATTGTACATAATATGTAAAGCTGCTGCTGCTGATGATACTAGGATGGTCAGTTACTATTTAGTTTGCAAACTTCTTCTCCTTCTTCTTGCTCTTGGTTTCTGCTGCGGTGTATTATATATATTGTGTATGGGAAATTTGTGAACCCGGATATTGTGTTTGCGTTTGCTGTGTGCTATATGGCTATTGACTATATGATCGTGACTGGACAGAATCATGTACTAGATACATTCATATTTAGCAATAATATGGCAATAATAAGACACTGAAAACTAGAATAGTTGTACATTGTACATGTATGGAGTATGGAAAGAAACTGATGAAAAACCACGTGCTGTCACTATACTCGTATGTATTATACATTAATGTATTGTGTATTGTGCTTATTGTATATACACACATCTAAATATTTAACGTATTGTACTTGATTCTCATAATCATGATCAGATTTTTTATAACCAGAAAGTATAAGGAGCTAATTTAATAATAATTGATCGTAGTAATAATATTAGAAGAAGATGAATAGATCCTTTGTGCTTTGTGCGTAAGCAAAGTAGAGTTTCAACTCATTTTTATGATAAAATCAAAAATTAATTTTGTCTGAAGGGAGCATTATAGATCCCAGCATATATACATTATACATTATGCATAAGTACATTATACAAGTTGGATACTTTCAATTACGAAGGTTAGAAAAACGTCGCCAACAATCAAATATGAAAACTATATTATCTTGTACTTTGTATTGTCCATTTTACATTGTGCTTTTTACAAAGAACATGGAACACGGAGCTCATGTACTTGTTCATGCACAATGTACGATGTACGACACATGTAAGTAATATCGTATTAGTTATAAAGCTTGAAAGAATATCCGTAATCCGTATTCTCCTTCTTTTGCACATATACATACTACATACTACACACACACGCTTATATTATAGCATGCGGTGCAAGATCATCAAGATAGAAAAACTTGTAGTTTGATAGAAGATAGAAGAGAAGAAGAAGACGACGACGACGGAGAAAAAAATACAAAAACACAACAAAACTCCTCAGTTCAAGTAAATTTATTGCTTTGTGTCGTGTGTGACTTCAGCACATATATACATCATACATCCGTTAAATACAATAAGTATTCAGAAATTTTGCGATCCCTTGTCCTGCTATCATCATCTTTATCCTGTTACCTGCTGTAAAGGTTGAAAAAGATGTAATACTGTAATTAAATAAGAAATTCAGTCGACATTTAACACATGAAGCATAATAAGAATGGCCAGTAAGACCAACTTTAGAGTTTTAAATTTTAGTAAGTAAAAAACAATCAAAAGACTTAATGCTTAGTGTACATCGCTCGAGATTTAAGAATTCATCTTACATTTCTTCAGTTAAGGTCATCGTCTAATACATAATAAAACGTCGTAGATCGTATACACTAAAGTGTAATAATAATGAAGATCCGTTTCCAAAATAATTGTCTTTTTGCTCCATGCAACATTATACGATAGCAGATATGAGATAGGAGCAAGTTAACTTGTAAAAGAGTTAGCTAGAAATAAAAAAAAATCAAGTTTACAATTTATATAGAAGTTTGAAAAACTTGGAACGTCCTCAACACATTATTTTTCTTCCTTACTCTCCTTACTCTTGTACCTTGTACTACTACTATTACTACCACTTTTTCTATAATCCATCAACCTGGTAGAATTTATTTATTTGGCCAATTATGTAAACTTATTTCTAATTTAAAAACAAAATGAAAGAGAGAGAGAGAAAGACAGAAAGAAAGAGATAGAATTTTTTCAGTACACTTTTGTATCCGTGTTCAACTGTAGTCACCTATTCAGGATTTAAGTTGCTGAGATTTAAGTCCATAATAAGAATTACAGTGAACAATTTTGTATTGTACACTGTACAGTCCATGTGCCAGAGTGGCTCTATTATCATACTGTTGAAATGTTACTGTCATTAATTACATATTACATTGTGTTTTGTGTTACATTCCGACATGAGACATGAGTCTCTCTTCTTCTTTAGTTGAATGATATCAACAAAAATGTTCACTCTGCCTCTCTCTGGATCTTTCTTTCTCTCTCATAATATTCATGTTTTAATTCAGATGAAGAAGAACAAGACCCATTATTCAGTTGTAAAAAAACTGATTGTATACATTGTACATACAACAGGTACAAAATCCAAAATCCAAGGTATTACGTTTCAGACTATTCTAAATTTGATTTTTCATAGAAAAAATATGATTGTACCGTCTACCGGCTTACTGTTTAAAATATCATACATCTCACAAGACACATAGTTCATAGAGGAAAGTCTCGTTAGCTTCTCTTTTGTAATTAGTTGATGAATCCACTAACATTTAAATAGAAATAGGATTTATAAGGAAAGTTCGGAGATTCTTGTTGCTTTGTTCTATGCTATTTGCATTCAACAATTCAACATTCAGCAATTGAGCAAAACGTGAAGTTAAATTTTTCTACACTACCCTGCACTCTCTCTCATTGTGTACTGGGTTTAATCCAAGATCCAAGTAGACTGTTAAATACCTTTTTTCATTTTTTACAAGATCATCTTCCCTCATCATCATTCATGTTTCATGTATTCTTATCCTGTACTATTCTACATTCTAAATTCTACAGTATATGCATTCAATATTCAGTGATATGATACATGGCACATTGTACGTTTTGTATAGATACTAGGTATTAGATACAGAAGAGATTTCTACCTTTTCTTTTCCATGATTACAATTTTGTTGGATCATTACTTTCCATCTCGTGTACATTGTGTGCGCAAAAAAGAAAAGCAAATCAACGTTTTCCAATGTGCATAAATAGACACTGTCCATTGTATTTTCCGCATTAAGTCCTTTACACAATCACATTAATTTTTAATATTGTTTGAAGTTTGGACTTTATCGCAAATCTCAGGTTTCAAGCTCCAACCAAAGAATATCATGTTTTATATTATGTATTTTGTATGATAAAACTAGCCACTGTTTCTGTACATTGTACATACATATGTATACTTTTGCACAGAAGATATCCACTGATGAAGTGTATAAGTGTTTTTTGACGTGATAATATATCATACAAAAATGTAAATGACTAAACATTCTAAAGGTGAAGGTAAAATCGGTATTAATATAGTAAAACGTATGTATCTAGTACCAGTATTCAGTATACACACTTTGAATTCAGACACGCTACGTCAAAAGGAGTTAGTACATTAGAAATTTCACCAGGACCTTCCTCGTTGTGTATGAGAGATATGAATCATGAATCTCATATCATAACACGTGAGTTAGCCAAAGTGTTCAACAATAAACAATATTTGAAATGAATTCAACTATCTGTAGACTGTAGACACTAGACATAATACATTCAACATATTATGGATATACAATACTCAAGTCTCAAGACAATACGTTATTTTTCGAAAATTCTTTATAACTTGTCACATGTCTACAATTTACAAAAAAAGTAGTACATATTATCAGCTGTTAAATTAACATGTACTGAAATTTTACTCTTACTTTCTTGGTCATATAAATTTTTCTCTAGTCACTAGTTTTGTACTTTCACAAAAGTCTTCAAGACTTTTATCTTTTATATAATAAAATGGAAATGTAAAAAATTGTGTGAATTAATACATTGGAAATCTTTTCTTTGAATTTTTTTAGTGTTAATTGTACGAGTGGGATGTCTGATAGAAGCCCATGCAAGTACGATTGAAGCCGGAGCCGGCATAGATGATGATGCCGTTGGGAAGGACAATAATAAAGATGAAGATTTGATGGTTTCATCTGCCACATTTGCTTTGTCTAGACAAGCGAGACTGAGGAAAAAATCTTTGGCATCTTCTACAAATCGACGACTGTACTCATCAAAAAACTTGATCAATAGTAACACAGCAACCGCTGCAAGTATGATTGGTCTCCTACCCGAAACTGAAACCGAAATAGAAAAGAGTGATGATGACAGTTGTACGAGGAAGGGAGATGGGTATTTTCCCAATTATGGATCAGATTGTACAAGTTACTACTTTTGTGCAGCGGGCTATCAAATCACCTATGTTTGTCCACCAGACACTCGCTTCAATGAGAAGAGTAAAAAATGTGAGGATGATGCCAAATGTTTGTCCAAGGGGCATCATAATATTTGTGCAAATGCTGCAAACGGATACTACACAAATGATGTTAATAGTCCAAAGTATTTTTACTGCTACCATAATGCAAAAGTCATAGATTTATCTTGTGACTATGGGAAAGTATTCAATGGGAACAAGTGCACTTTTGCTATCACTCCAAATCAAGGAAAAGAACAAAATGAAGCGGACTTGCAAGATGTATCATGTACAAAAAAACACAATGGATTTTATCCTATTATCGATTCCGGTTGTACAAAATATTATTTCTGTATTGATAATGTCAAAACGGAACTACAGTGTGAAACTGGTTTGATTTTTAACAATGAAGTCTGTGTTCATCCAACGAGATACAAATGCCCAAGTCCTCTTTCTCCATCTCATTCATCTGGCAATAGTATTAATGACTCTGAGACAAAACAGTATGAGCCCAATGTAGACAACTTTGAAACCACATCTTTACCAACGACTACAGTATTTTAGGACTATTCCTATACTACTGCTATGTACAACTAGATCTGATTCTGATGAACTTATTTCATTATGCATTCGTACCATTATTATTATTATTGTTATTTTACTACACATTATTACGATATTTAATTACATATGTTAAATGCTCCTATTAATTAATTTTATATGTTTTAGTTACTGTTTTTACTATGTTATTGTTGTTGTTACATACGGAATAAATAAATGTCTTATTTTTTCTATTGTGATATTTTTTTGAAAGGAAACCAAATTTTTTCGCACTGAGCATACACACAGTGCATAATATTACCGTTTCGGCATGTTTTACTGTACAGCACAAATCTGTAAATATTTACCAAAAAAATCATACAATTCATAAAAATTTAGTCATTCATTGTCGTCCTCATGATCAGATCTCCTGTACAACATAACTTTATTCAATATTCACCCATTTTACATTATTTCTCTACTGTCAGCACTCAGCACAGATGTAAACTGTCGTGTTCTAATCATCTCACATTTCTTCCATTTGCGTGAGTGAGGAGTGCATAAAATATAAAATCCGCAATACCTAAATGATTAAGTCCATAGGAAACCCAATAGGTTGACACATAATAATATTGCTAATTTTATGAAAGAATTTCTCAACACTGTTCAAAAGTAGTGAGTTCCTCAAATGTCTTTTGAGTCTCACCTTTCAATAATAATCGATCAGAAGTACAGCTTGTGCATATTAATTAATCCGATGAAGACAAGATATACAGGTAGAGGATGGTGAGAGGGTGTATGGTGTATGTAGTATCTAGGGTCAGTGATAACACTTATTAAGAACACTTGTTATTCAATATGTTAGATTTAAGGTGTGAGTGTAAATCGTGTCTAGTGTCTAGTGCGTGAACTAATTGCCCATATAATATTCCATTTTATAATAATCCGTCAGACGTGATGCGTATAACAATTAACAATAGTAATTGATTCGATTACCACATGGATTCAACGGTATATCTTGAATCTCGACATTCGAGACTCTAGACATTTGTCACATTTTTTTCATGTTAGAAAAATAGCTTTGAGGTAAACGAAAAAATGACGTAATTTCATATTTTAAATGTATAAAAAATTTCCTACGGAATGAGAACTATATAATGTACACATGATTAGGAAAAATAGCCATTACTTTTAATTTACTTAATAATGACATGTATTAGGAACAAAATTGAAGAAATCCACCGTCAATTCCTCCTTATTCACAAATTTTACCCATGTTTCTGCATGTGTAAAATTTAGTTGTAAAATCATCATCGATCTTTCTCCACCTTTGAGTTTCATTGAAATTTCAAATCACATCATGTCTAGTGTTTACATATAGTCACTAGTTGATGACAACTGCGCGTGATATCCAATTAAGTCTAAACTTCAACATTCAACTGTTTTGATTGCCAAGTCCGTAGTTTACACGAACATTGAATATAAAGTTCATTCACACAAAATAAGCATAGCTAATTTCAATTAACACATGTATATTGAATGATGCTGCAGACTGTATATATACACAATTTACCATTGACCATATAAAGTAAAAATACACATGTGAATAGAAACACCGTCTATTTGAAGTCAAATGGGGACTAAATGTAATTTATACACATATTATCCCAGGTTCATTATAACTTGTTCCTAAATGAATTTTTAGTTAATCGTCATACAGATTTGACAGTAATGACATTATGGAAGTTTGTGTACTTGGCATTTGATGCTCATCCAACCGTTCATAAAATATGACATTTACTTTCTTTCTTTCTTGGTTTTCATATAAACCTTATTCAAACAATAAATCTAAATGTTTCTCACATGAATAAATGTGTTTGTGATTCTAGTTTTCTCCAAACTCAATGCATTATGTATTCTCATGTCGTGTATTTAAAACTGTCTTTACCATAAATGAGAATGGATTTTTAAGCTTCAGAATAAGAAAGTTATGTATGCGAAAGTGTTTTGAATTTGATAAGAGACTCTCTATTTTTATTTTTATTTCGATCTTCAATGTTTTCCATCACAGTCTTTGAAAAAATTTATAAACGTCACATATATTATTTATAATTTATAGTAATTAATAATTAGAAATGAAAAACATTAGCCAAACAAAAATCCATAGTTTGATGTTTTGTCTCTGTTTTGTGACTTTTGTGTTTGGTTTTCTAAATTTTTAATAATACCCTTGCAATAATTCAGTATACAATGTTTGCAATATATGCACAAAAAAAAACTATAGAAAATGTTCGAAATTTTCCCGGAAGTAGTCGCAAATAGTTCAATAGACCACTGCCACTTTAAATGACATTTCAAAATAGAAAGGTGAGCTAAACTTGGTCATTAGTAAAAAAAAGGTCTTCCTACATTTGTTTTGGTCTGCACAACATTTGTCTAGCATTTCAATATTTCTAGCTAATAAGTGATCTTGTAGTTTATCAGTTATTACTATCATGCACAAAAATAAAAAATGATGCCTATAGGTATTTTTGTGATGTCTAAAAACGTAAGATGTTTACACATGTGCACACCATGTACCATATACTTTGATCTTTGAGCTTTGAGCATACTGGGGACAACAAAAGTAAAATGTTGCAAGACTTGGATGTTTTACAGTTAGAATATTGATAAGAAAAATGAGCATGAGTATTTTTTTTATACAATTTCCAAAATGTTATGCCGTATTATATGTACAAGGTTGAAAAATTAAAGTTATACGGGACGATGCTCCTTTGTAAACAAAGAATTTATATTTTTCCTCAAAATATTATTACAACCAATTACAAATATTACAAAATGTGTCTGACGACCGATGACACTGTAGCAAACGCCCATATGTACACAATTCAATCATGACTACATAACATGTGCAATGTACACTGTAGACTGTTTACAGTGTTTACATTGAAAGTCGTAATTGGGATGCAGGCATAATAAACACATGAAACTTACATTACCGTTGGTGAATATAGTGTCAGGAATAAACGTTTTGTAAAAAAATAAATATGATTATTGAAGGTGGCACTTACATGTCAGATTTGCATATGTTCATCATAAGTAATATTTAGCATCTCAAAATCTTGAGCGTTTTCACAGGTGTACATGTTATTATTATTATTATGCATACATGGGATTTTAGTATAAAAGTTATTTTCTTTTATCTCGTTTAAGATAAAAGATGTTTACAAACAAAACAACAAGGAGCAACAAAGTATAACATAGACGAGAGAATGTAGCGGTCTTGTATCTTGTAAAAACAAAATATAAACAGCAGCAATATTCATTAATTAAATGGAAGAGGAATATTCTTTCATTAGCGTGTACATTGTACATTGTACATGCATAATGCATATGGTTTTCATTTTTATCAATGCTTTGCTGTTAAATATAAAATGTCTCCTTGTTTTGTCTTGTGTTTTAATTTAATAAACCGTTCATTTGAGTATAAAAATAAAAACAGCTGACGGCTGACGGCTAATGAGATGGCATGATATTGGATATTGTGTATTGTGATATATGGTATATGTAGATGTGTATCACTGCTGACTTTTATGATACAAGCTTGAGTAACACAATCAACATACTGTCACATAAATTTTTACAATTTGTCTAGATCTTGTTTTTACTCTCGATGAACTCCTTTCATCTTCACCGCTCGCCGGTTTTTATTACCGGTTCATTATCCATCGTGTCAGTTTTCACACAAAACAAACAAAGTGACAAAAGTCAAACAAGTAGCTTCTTTCAAAACCAGAGGAGCCCTGAAGGATGTCAATAAAGCTAAAAATCCAGTGCATCTAATGGGATACAATATTTAGACAAATCCAATCGAATATTTTACTATAGTTGATAAGAAAAACCACTCTCTAAACTCTAAATTCATTGTGTCAAGAGTCAAGAGTAGGAACACAAAATGGAAGTTACTAAGAAATATTTTTTAACATTAATTGTCATTTTTCATGTACTCAAAAGTAGGAAAGTAAAGTATAAAATTAGAAACATTTCATGTTACTCATGGTTTGATTTCCTCAAAAAAATTTCAGTTTAAGTGATTTTGCACTTTTTGTCATCAGTTTGTCAGAGTTTTTTTACAGCATACCAAATACAAAAAGATTAATGAAGCAGGATATATTGATTAGGAATTTTGTCTCCAAATGACTACTGAATTCTGAATGCTAACAACTTTCTACCTTCCATTGAAATTTTGCTGTACAATGGTACATGAAAGTACTGATTTCAGATTTCTAAGAAACAAACAAAGAAAATTCAATCAATTAAGCCCACTGTACTATGGAAGTGTACTTTGCATCTTGTTAACCATTGATACCGACCCCAGAACTTCATTATGAATTCATTGTTTAAAACTCTGCCCTCAGGAAGTAGAAGCGACGACGTTTGTATTGTGTATACATAAAGAAAGGAGAAAAGATTACTTTTGCCGTTAAAAATCAATGTATTTGTTAGCTATTAGATTTATTGAAAAGGAAGCAAATAGCAAATCAATTTCCTTTTCACATCCACGCCTCCTAAACGTTGCTGTGCAGCATTTAAATTATCTAAATTTCGTCGTAGGATCTCGGAAATAAATACAATAGACAATGCTGAAGTTATTTTTCAAAATAAAAAAATATATTATTTTGAAAAAATCGGTACTAAAATATTAAATGTCAACAAGTTTACGGGCTAAACATCCGAATAACTTGTGTTTTAAAAGTTTTCTTGCTTCCGTATAAACTGTCAAGACTGTACTGTGAGTTGTCTTCATTACAAAAGAAAATGATTAAACGCGTTTAAACGATGGCTTGACCATATATGACAATGTACTTACATACAAACACGCCTATGAGCTTCAGGTGAATCCTTTAACATGAAACAAAATAATAATACGGAATTTTTACAAAAAAAATGCAAATGATGGATAGCATAAAAAAACGATCATGACAAGCTGTGAAAAAGTTTCAAAACAACAATGCAAAGATTGAGGCATCATTTTAAATGTATGAACTAATAACTATTCCGTCACATGACTCGGAGCAAATAAAAATCAAGACGCTGTCTACTGTCTACATGCAGGCATTACACATAATACATATACAAGGAAAAAGAATCTGCTCCTTTGACTTGGAATATTAGATTGTCAGTTAATTTTTTACCTTAATTTCCGATTCTCAAGAGTAGACACAAAAATTTATGCGTACAGCGTACAACGTAATATATAGTAGCTATATTTAATTATTTCCGCGTCTACAGTCTACAGTGTACAGCAGCTGTAACACATGTACTTGGTCTACATTCTACATATATATTCTTTAATTGTTCCAATTGGTTCTCACGCTAGACACATCATACATCCGATAAGGAGTCATCTTTTGAGTCTTGAGTATCAAACATAATAATTACTGCTGCACTTATTAGCAGCTCAAAGCTCAAAGTAAAGAGGAAAGCAAATTGCATTGATGATTTTTTTTGCTATTCACATGTAGCATGTAGGCGTCTTTTTCGCTTTTTCTGCATTTTACTACAAATATTAATGAAAAACACGAACACTTTCTATTTCCAGAATTAAATGAGAATAGGAAAACTATTAAGTAAGAAAAAACAAAGCACACATGTAATATGTATGCCATGTATTAAGTGGATATTACGATTACGTGTACTGTAACTAAATGTACATAACCACAGTCAACCTTTGATTACAGACCATCAACCATCACCACAAAACACAAACCCGTTGATATAAAATCAACCAAATCAAGAATCAAGACGGCAAATAACAAATAATGCACATCATATAGAACTAGAAAAACGTCGTAATGAATAAATTCTTACCACAAAGTGAGGTAATTTGGTACAGACAAAGTGAATTTTAGATTAATACACTCTCACCTTTCCTGCTCACATTTCTCTTCTGATTATTGATTATACAACACACTTTAGAGACATGAATATTCTACATTCTACATTTACCTTGTTGAACATCATTCATCATTCATCACACACCTCACATGGTAAATATGCATCAAAACATGCCTTTTTACAGGAAATCATAAAAAACATGTGTACTCAGAATATACATGAAGTGTGCATGAACGAAAAAAATATCTTAATTAAAGGTACACAAATAGTTGATATTTGATATCGAACAAATTAGACATGCTTGATGCTACTGGTTCTGGTTATATATTACACAATTTCCACTTTTTTAAAAAAGCATAAATTCTACATGGCATGTACATTATACATGCCGATGCTAACACGTTGAAAATTACTGACAATGGTAATTTGTTCACTATAGAGAAACAAGGTAGAATCAATTAGACAATTAGGATTAGAAGACTGATACACAATGTTTTCAAACGCACATACATGAACTATACATTTATTTTTAAATTGAGAAGAGACAAGAGATACAAGACACATCATTCGATGCCACATGATCTTCTAAATTATATAATAAGCGTTATACCACTTCATACAAGAGACCATGAAGCAAATTCAAGATATCTTTCTGTTATTGTACACACAAAATGAATAAAAAGATACACAAAAGTAATTCTATTTTTATGCTATTATGTACTTCTTCTCCTTCCGTTGAAATTTCACTTCCCATTTTCAAACGAGTCATTTATTTTACTTTGAACTTTCTTGTCTTTTTAATTCGAGGAAATGAATAATATTAAATCATGAATTCAGACATTACAGATAAAGATTCCTCTCTAGGATTGTGATGAATGAGTAAAATTATCTCTTTTCAATAGATTTCAACTCAAATAAAAGTTTCTTCATAAAACTTAATTCAATTCGAGATTCGAGACATATTTTTTTCTGTAAATCTCTATCAATTTATTAATTGAAAAATTTCTTATAGTGTAGTGAGCAAGCAAAATAACATCAGCTCAAAATAAACACATTGTTTCATACATCATACCTACATCCAATACACAATGGTGAAGCCAGTTAGTAGTTGAGCAAAGCACAGTAGTTTCTTCGGAGGTTTTTTTTATTCTGATGATTTATTTTTAAAATCCAAGCGTATAAGTACATTTACACCATTATAAGCTCGAAATTACTTGAAGAAATTCGTCTGCAATTACAGACTAACAACTTTTTCGTCCTTCCCATTGTCTATTGACTGTCTACGAAAAACTAAACATGAGAGAGTTTGAAATTTTTTTACATATTCCATATTCTGTTTCTAAAATTGTTGTTTTCGGTAATTATATAACGCCCTTGTTTTCTATTTCGTATAACATAAAAGTTGTGTCTTGTGTCTAGTTATATTATACCTTCAGCTCAAAATATGAAGTAATTTAACACATACACACATGTGCATATACATAATACATACCAAGAGATCCAGTGATTCTTGTACAGTAAATTGTAAATTCAAGAATTTTGCACGGCAATTCGCTCAAAATGCCTTTGAAATTGAGTAAAAAAGTGCGAAAATTAGGAGACAAACCCCAAAATGTAAAGTAATTTTCACAAGCCTGTGATTGAAAAAGACAAGGGCAAGCTGTAAAAATAGTAAGCGTCATTGTAATATTCATAGATTTATATAGAAGTACAATAAACGTACCCCAAAACAAGCAATGATCAACAAGATCAAGTTATCATGTGTGAGCACTAATAAAATAAGCACAATGGGGTGATTATTATTATTATGTAAATAATCGTGCCATGGAAAAATGGATATGGTGAGACTTTAGTCACCTATATGTCTTCAGTCTTCACATATATTATGGATTCGTACAAGTCTTGTCTTTAACTGTATTGTTTTTCCATTAATTTATGCAAACTACATTTGTTTTTTGCTATTGTACACATACTATAGACTTGTCGTACGTCTTTTTTATTTAAATTATTGAACACAATGATTATTGTTAGTTTCGATGTGGAGATGGTTTTTTACATTCTCCAATTTTAAGCATATGTATACATCTTCAAAAACAACTCAAATCTAGAATATACACGATACGCGATACAGAAATATTTCTGTTATCAAATTTAGTGTACTCAAAACAAAACTTCACATGCATAAAAAGGTCAACAAGAAATAGAATTGGCATTCTGTAATCCATGCAAAAATTTAAACTTGTTTATATTATATATATATAATATATATCATCACTTATCCATGTCATAAAAAACATGTTACTTTTTACTTGTATGTTCCATTTTTCATTAAATCTGGAATAACAATACGAATGCCTGGATATTTGAACATGGTTCTCGTTTCAACTTTTATAGCATAATTCAAAACAAAAGTGAATCATAGATCATTAGCACTGTTGATGTTACACAGTCATAAAACAAAATGTGAATGAAGAGGTATTTAATAGCTTTCATCGTTAATATAATAGAAACTATTCATTATTCAATAAAATATGACTGATGATGCCAGTTTTTTTATTTAAGACTAAAATATTTAATCTGCTATACGAAATGTTTGGCTTTGGATTTCAGGCTTAAATGAAAGTTGCCGTTTTTCCTGGTAAAAATCAGACTGAATTTTGAAAACGCTATGAAAAACATTCTATCTAGTGTGAGCCATTTACGTAATGACATAAAACTTTAGCTTTGCAAATCAATAGAACACTTTCTACATTAATACGTTTGTTTAGAGTTTAGAGGTTGTTATATTACGTAAAATATGTATGTATACATAATAATAGCTATTCTCTATTTATTATTGCACACAACTTTAAACTGTAACAGTGCATGTTGCCCCTGTATCATAAATAATAATTATTCAGAACTCATCCAATAATTCACAATTTGTTATAAACTGGCTACTGTTTTTTCTTAAATAAACTGGTGTATCTAGAAAAATGTATAATACATTAGCATTATCATTCGTAAAAACTTTATCTCATTTCCAAAATTGATTTAATACGGATGTATTGTATTTATTTTACGTAATAATTTATCCATTATATAAATGTACATGTGCTCTGTTGACGTTTTGTAGCATGTATAATGTACAATGTGCAGATTTTCAGTAAAAAAAAGTGTCAAAATTGTATAAGATGAGGCTCTAATCTTATAAGTCTTTGAAGATAGACATATAATGTATCACATGCAAACAAAATTCGTAAAGCATTTTTTATTAATCTACTCATAACTAACCGTATCTAAACTGCAAAGAGTAGAGCTTTACACTTTACACGCGTGTGTACACTGTGCATGTAAAATGTACATTGTACACAGACAGATTTCAGCAAGTGCAACAAATGCAAAATGATTGCAAATTATGTATAATATATATGCTCAATTTCGAGGATTACTGCGTTAATGACAATAACGTCATAACTAATGGGAAAAAATGGTACACGTATTTTACTCGTCTTTGTATACATATTACACGAAATGTAAAATATTCTTACATACGCCATACGTGTAAATAAGAAGTACGCACTGAAAGAATTACTAATTTTTCATGAAATATAGAATACACAGAATGCAGATAATGTGGAGAATCACAGTATGAAGACTTCCTCACATCAAATGCTTGATGGACTTGATGGCGTACCATTATTGTTATGACAGACATTATGATAATGCGTAATTATCAGCATGTGAGAACTGACAATTGTGAGAATACTGATGGGAGCACCTTAACCTCTTCAATATTTAAAAGTTTGAATACCATACGACGTAAGATGCTACAACTTGTAACATAACAAACATCAATAATAATGGCAATAATAATGTTATATGAGCTCCATTTTTCAACCACGCCTTCAAAGTTACATTTGATAACCGAAGAGAAAGAATAATAATACGTGGCTCTTCGTATTATGTATTATGGTTTACGTATAAAACAGGAAGAGGGAGGAAAAAATCAGAGAGAAAATGTAAATAATAATAAAACACAGGTATACAAAATACAGGTATGTTATATCTCTTTCGCTTACTCGTATCTACAATCTGTAATCATAATATTATCGCTATTGTTATTGTTACTGCTAGTTGATTGAGTTTAGTTTAAGCTCCTTTTTGAGAAAATCAATAGGGATACACGTTTTTGTTTTTCACTTTTTGGACATTATTGTATTGTTATCGTGGTTTCTTGCTGCGTAATCAGTAATATACGTTACAAAATTAACGGAAATATCATATTATAGATTGTAGATGCATTACCAAAGTACTCGGAGAAGAGTTTAAACAAAAAGAAAACAAAAGTACAAAGTACGATAGCAGCAGTAGTACGTTTTTTGAAAGATCAAGTTGGACAAGAAACAAAGTTGCTGGTAAAGTAAGAGTGTAAAGATAAAGATACCCACACGTAATATCAAGTGCGAAAAGAACTATTTTATTATTGTAAAGTCCCTTCGGTAATGTACAATGTACAGAATACAGAAGCTTTTGTTACTTGTTATGCATCATTATTATACTGTACTGTACTTTTACTATCTAGTATCTACTGTTTACGATGATAGTGTTTCAAACGAAAAAATAACAAAGAAGAAGAGCGAGAGTTGAGTGACTAGAGTTTATTGATCACTCAAGTTTAATGATAGAAATCACTTTCCATACAATCACACATCAATAATAATGATGACTCATTTAAAATGAAATCAATTACATATTTGTACACATAACACATAATAAAGTTGTACAATGTAGTAAAACAAAAACAGAGACATACATCAAAAAATAAAAAATTAACAACATCTATAATATATTTTACCTTTGTCACATGTCAGTTTTTTCTCCTATGCATCATCATACATCACGTAACAAGTAGGAGTTGTAACAACAATAAAATGAAAAGGAGCTAAACTTGAGATGAGTTAACAATGATCATTAAGAAGAAAAACGAGAGAGTTGGTCAAGTACTGAGTAGGTGTTTGATGAATACATATTGTACGGATCCGTGTCTTTAAATTTTATACCATCAATTCGAAAAAATTATATTTACATATTATGTTCATACCTCGTTTACTCACAGTTTAAGGTAATATTGAATTTCTATATTAAGTCCACGTATATTGAAACAATAAATAATTATGTTACAAACGTGTGGAGATTAGCTTTGATTCTCGTCTTTTGTGTCTATGTATAAATGCTAATAATAAAGTAAATAGCTCCAAAAGGTACGTGAAATCTGGAGTAAAGTTGAAGGTAAAGGATACATTTGACTGTAAAATATAGATAGCAGATACATATCTATGACCAAACACGTTGCACATACAAATGAGAAATGAGACCGACCTCTGATACAAAAAGATCGACATTGCGATTCTCATTACATAAATAAAGTGAATTATGATGAGTCTAGTCACTAGAGGTTTGAATTTATTTTGGTATAAATATACGTATTTGAAATATTTTTCATCTTCTGTACTCTGTACAAAAAAGGTATAGCCATTTAATCATAAAATATAGTATGTCATATATCTTTGTTTATTATTATTTATTATCAACAGTTTTGCTTTTGGATTTTTTTTCGATACATAGTGAATTATTGTAACACTCTTGACTTCCTTTCACTTTCAGTACTTCTAAAGAAAGAGAGAGAGAGAGAGAGAGAGAGAGAGAGAGATAAATTAAACAGAAGAAAAAATAGTGGACAAATCCACTTTATTTATTTAGTTATACATGTTTCATTTCGACGTCTTGAGTTGAATTTTGAGTTCAATGTATACACATACATGTAATGTCATATATACAGTACATACAGTATATACATAGAATATGATGACAAATGGGCTACGGAACTATACATTATTGCACCATTATTGTATTTATTTACTACTCGTTCGTAATAAGTCAGTTTTTCATCAGTGTGGTACTTACATGCAAAATATAAAAGAAGACACAAGGAGTTGTTACATGTACAGTTTCGAGTGTTATTTATCAAGAAAGTCATAAATAGGAGTAAGAAGTAAGTATGTACTTCATTGAAAAAGATTCTATCCATAATCAACCAAACTCATAAGGCTAGGATAAGAGCTACACTACTATTGTCTCTTTTTTGGATGTTTTTTATAACTTGAATTGCAATCTTAACGTTTGGCTAAAACATCTTAGTTACAATTATTATTATTATTACTACTACTACCACTTCAAATATTTATAAATGCATAATATTATAGTCTAGCATGGAATATGCATTTTGTTACTAATAACAAAAATCATGAGACTTTTATTTGATTTGAATGTACATGTTTACATACATAATACATAATATGTACAAGTATGCAATGCATACTGCATATATGTAGGATAATAATAATATTATCGTTTTTATATCTCGTTAGATCGTACCTAGTACACGAACGGTAGCTGAATGTGCTTTTGTATAATATATTTTTGCACTGAATGCAGTTTGTCCATCATCAATTATTTTTCTTCACACTGTCCCCTAAAAGTGACTCATCACTTATTAATATTACTATTGCATTTTTACTTTACTCTCCCTTTAAAAGCTTTATGAAAGATTCACTTTTTATCGACATTTCTCTATTCTATTCAGATTCAAATTTCAGGTACAAGACTTTAGACGAGACACACCATCATCAACACTTATTATATTTTATATTATTATAATGTTAAACTGGTAATGAATTGTAAGACACAGTCGAAGAATTTAGATCAAAGCATGATGAGTGTTTATATGCATGTGTTGTTTTTTTCTGTTGATTTATGAAATTACTGTAACAGACTATAAGTATTAAGTATACTTTATGATAAGTTGCAAATTTCTTTCACTCTTCATAATGTCAAAATTATCTTCCTGTTTTTTTCCCTTGAACCTATATACATCAACGAATGAAAAGCTGAAAGGCAAAAAGTATCATAATTTTCTACAACACTTTTGAATCCCTTAAGAATCTTCTTAGATAGAAATAATTTATTTTAATACCATAATATTATTATGTTGTAGAATCAATAATCCTCTCAATATTTACCACAGACAAAATGGAGAACAAAAATTTTCTGAAAAAAACAAAAACAACAATAATAATATGATTATTATTATTATTACTATTATGACAGACATTTGTACATTGTACACATGTAATCGAATTACCTTTGATTAAAGTAAATGTTATTGTTATTTGATATTATGTGGTTTATATAATGATGAAGTATCAGAGGTTAGTGCAGTGCACTCAATTTTGAAATTCATTACATAAATTGTAAACATTTTATAGTAAAAACACAATCTGTGGGTATATCCATTTGAAGCTTTCCACACACGCAACATTACATACATTACATACATTACGTACATGGAATTATATCATCAGTACATCATCATCATATGTCTCATCCTTCATCATATATGTGATGTGTCCAATTTGAAATCACCCAGAAGTGTTTTTCTTGTCTCTTTCTCTCTCTCTTGTGTTTTTTTTTCAACAAAAACATTTTTTTACCTTTTACAAAAGTATGTATGCTCCCAATCTCTATTGTACACATAATTTACTTATACAAAACACAAAACTGATAGGTAATGAATTATATTTGCTAAGACACTGACATAACATAAGCTTTGTAACAAGAGCAAAAGAGGAGAAATGATGAAGATTGAAGATTAAAAAAAATGAGAGGAATGAAAAGAATGAATAAGAAGAAAAAACCCATAATATTACGGTTTTGTACTTTTGAGGAAATATTTTATACCAAATCAACAAAACATCTACTGTTTGATGTTGATATAAAACATGAGTATATTGTACTCACCGTTTATATGACTTAAATTGACCTCCAGTGTCTGTTTCGTTGACAAGTCTTGTTCTTTTTTGTCTATCCATTATCCATCTTCACTTTTTTTGGAGCTTTGATGATGTTTTTTGTAAGTGATATCTTGTGTGTTGTTGTTAGAATAGCCAGAGTTAGTGTGGGTAGAGGAGGAGATTTACCTTTACTCTTTCAAAGTAATGTGTAATAACTCATCATCAACTTATTTTATTTGACTTATTATAGTTGTTATTATTTCATTTCTTGTTGATTTGTTAGCAATTTACAACCATTTAGAGCACGAAATTTCAATTTCCATCAAAATGTGCAAGACTAAATAATAATAAATTGTTCAACGTCACCTCCTTCTAATACTCCATGTGTGTGTAATATATTTTAGTTACAAATATGTTAGTAAACTTACAATAATAATTATTATAAATAATATTTTCTCCCTGATCTCTGTTTTGATAGCTTGATGTTGTGTAGTATATATTTTATGTTTGCTCCAAACTCCAAACATCTCCTTTTCTGAACACATCACAATCACGATCACATGTGAACTGCTGCAGTTCACAGTACAATATTATGTATATCACATTTATTTAAGTAACCTTATGCACTTGTATTTATTGCAAATAACTTTTATATTTAAATTAACTCTCATTGTTAAATTTGTGCTATGCACTATGCACTAATTTATAAATGCGAAATGAAAACTGCAAACTGCCAACAAAACTGAATATTGCTTCCTCTCTGAATTCTGCCCCATCGAATTTCTCTCTATGCACATTGCAAATCTAGTTTGCAGAAAAAGTTGTATAGCTGTTGTACTATTACATTTATAGTGATGATTTAATTATAACTATAGTCCTCAATCGAAAGGATATTCTCGACAATAGCCGATAAAATGCAAGAACAACAATTGTATGATAAAAATGCACATGGATATTTGCGACAATTGGAATAAAATTAGCAATTAAATCGCTCATGTATTCCATGTTGTACAGATTCAGTAGTCAATACATAGGTGAAATAACAATTTATGTGCACTGCTAAAAGTAAAAACAAGCCATTTCATCAAAAGAACATGAGCAAAGTATTCTAAAATGGAAAGGAATGAAAACACATGGTATATATATTCCAATTTCTCTTCATTTCATCTCATAAAAATCAGGTTAATTTCATTAACGACATTATGTATCAATAATTCTGATCATGAAATAAATATATCCGTCTGGGGGGTAAAATACATATAGGTACATGGAGTGGTATAATAATATTGCATGATACATATGATGCTTCTCGTTTTTTCGTACGGATCCACATTCAAAACAAACATGTACGTATAATGTATATTGAAGCATATGCAATTCAGTGAAATCAAAAGAAAACGTAATTGTGTATAATATAAAACATAATACATAATATGCATTATTTCATTTATTATTATTATTACCAATTACAATAGGTAGGTATGTGCATTTTATTTTGCTTGAAACCTGAATCTGAATCATTCAATCAATATGGATTGTCTCACTCTCTCGATTAGAGATTAGAGAGTCTTGAAACTTGAACGATTTGAACTATTGTACAGTCTCAAAGATCGATCGGCTACCTTTTGTTTGTATAATAATATGTACAGTACAATAATATATATTATATTGAACTGTGCGATGTAAAAAAAACTGCCTTTGAGTAGCAAACTCGATACTCCAATTAATCAATTAGACGATTCCCAACAACAGATTCAGCTGAAGGGAAAAACAACATGTGGTAAAAAAATAGACAAAGGGGAAAAAAGACATTTGTCCTTTACATTATCATTCATTTAATTTGAGAATAAGTAATTGACACTCCTTCAGAAGCGAAATCCTGAAACTTCTTTTTTTGTCTATTTTCTCTGTCTTTGTCGCACACTTGATTTCCATAATAAAGAGCCCGTAGATTCTAGATACAGATGTAAGAAGGAATATGAAAATACATATTTATGATGACTGATGATGAGAGATGAAAAGTTGTACTAATAAAGTTTCAGATAAAAATACATGTACACCGGTATAGGCCCATGGATTTATTATCATGTATTACCTATTACCCACATGTGAATTACCTACTGAAAATCACATCAATACCATAAAGAATGAATTTTTTTTGTTACACATAATATTACATATTCCGTATTATGCAGCTATGTGTATTTTTAGCCTTCTGTGCTTGATATTTTGTACTTTATAAATGCATAAAGCTCTCTCCCTCTAATTCACTCGAATTGAATTCAATAATTTGTAATTATTCGTACATTAACGC
Organism: Sminthurinus aureus; assembly: GCA_034698265.1. Lineage (NCBI taxonomy): Eukaryota > Metazoa > Arthropoda > Collembola > Symphypleona > Katiannidae > Sminthurinus > Sminthurinus aureus. The sequence continues at coordinate 22,445 of JAQGBH010000043.1, forward strand.
CAGATGTTAATAAACTTTCATCTGATATTCTCAACAGTTAACATCCCACACCACATGCATGGTATATGGTATACATATATGTGTAAAATCGAGCATGTATTTCATATGTAGAGTATGAAATAAAAACGCATCTATACGTATATTATGTATTGAATACTACCCATACTCCATACATTGAAATTCTTTTTTTCCTCTTCTCTTTTCTTCTTTTCTTTTCTTTTATCAAATATATTATCAGAAGAGTTAATAATGCAAGAATGTTAAATGGATGCATAAAAAATTCACAGTGCATTTGTGTATTGTGTACGCACATAACACACACAACTATATAGACATACACAAATCCTAAATGCTACATTCCTTTTTTCACTACACATATTACACTTTTACAAAACTTTAAAGAAATGCATGCACATCATAAAGATATGTTGAAAAATTGCACATGAACACAGTGAGATGAACTGTTTGGAGTTTGAAGACTGTATGAAGAGTGAAGAGCCTTTATGAAAAAAGAATACGACAGAGCTAAAAGATCATAAAATAAAAGTCGTTCAAAAACTTGTTTCTTGTTTTCACTCCGGACATACATATATGCTAACACATGCGACCAGATTACGCTGCTATCTTCTATAATAATATTATGGCATATCACACAGATCATGGATCCAATGTCCAACATAAATTCAACGTACATTGTACCAAATTTTATATGAAAAATGCATACAGCATACAATGTATACACTAGACAATGCAAAAGTTTTACAATGTATTACGTTTTATGCGTTTTTGGCACTAGCAGTTGTAGGTATAAGTTTGTGCTGTAATACAGATCCATATTTTACAAACACATATGTAGACAGTACACACACAGTCATCCATAAATTAACACTCTTGTCCCAATCCCAAAATCTACTCGGTCGTTTACTCACATTCCATAATTTTATCCACATCATGCCACATCAAGTAAATTTGTGTATATATTTTTTATTTATAACCTACGCATCACCTGTACTCTGTACTGAATTGAATTTTGAATTTAGGGGGAATCTCCATGTAATTGAAAACGGTGTAATAATAATAATAATAATTGCTATGTTTTTGGCATACATGCATATGTATACATTCATGTATTAAAAGGTTCTCCGATCTTTGATTGCATATTTTTGTGTATATGAAAGATTTTTAATCATCGTTGCAATTTTATTTACTAGAATAGGGTGGAATTATTATCATCATGAAGTTGCTATAAATTAATATTTTATTTTATCTTATTTTATTGTAGTTTTTCACTCAAAACTCCAAACTCAAAAGGCTTTTTACTATTACTCCACAACAAAGAGATATTTTACTGTTGATCATTTGACACTTACCTCATCTCAGAGTTTATCTTTTATCTTTTTATCTCACAAAAAAATGTTGAGTAAAAAATGTGTATAACGCTCACAAATATTCTCTCAAGGCATTAAGATACGAAATACAAAACACAAAACATAATAGATATAATATTATTATAAGCAAGATGAAGAAGAAAAGCTTATCTTTTGTTTATATGCATATTTCACTCTCACAACACATGTCCAATGGACGTGTAATACTTTGAGCATGTGTAATGTGCATACAGTTTACAGTTGATAGAATATAGAATTACAAAAATATGTAATGTTCCCATCGAAGATTCGAGAAATTCATCGAATTCAATTTTGATATTTTCCACATCAAAGTTATTGAGAGTCGCCATCATCTTCATTGTTCATCGTATCATATACATAATAATATGTACAGATAGAATAAATGTACATGTAATAATAACGTAATAATCATTTGTTCTTTTCACCTTTTGTCTCTCTCGTCTGTCATTCTGTCTGTGGTCTGTAGTCTGTAGATTTTCAAAACTCCAAATGATGCTTAAGTGCAGAAAGAACATAAATGTAAGCGTAAACTATCTTTTTACACCGTGTATCATCATTTCATTCCTCTTCATTCGCTACATGTTACACATATAGATAAATATGAGACTTATTTATTTACATGAAAGGACTCAAGACTCAAGAAATACCTATTAAAATCAAACTACGTACAGCACAAGCATAACGAAAAACTATTATAAAAGTAAAATAATATCTAAAACATAAAGTACAATTTTGTCGTATGACAAAACAATTTTTTCTGTGTCATTAATGTGTACTTTTTATTTCATTTTATTTTATTCTCTTTGGAGTTTGGAGTTTGGCTGACTTTTGACATTTTCCATCGAAATTGAGTTGACCGTTTGACGTTAATGCCTTACATTGTATATTGTATAATACATAATACGTCTCAGGAGGAAAATAAGAGTCTTTACATCTTTTGTTTCTATGACCCTCTTCCACGTCCAATCTTAAGAGTAGTATGAGTAGTATTTATGATTTAGGATAAAGTGTGGGAATGTGTGCGTGTATCGTGTATAGTGTATACAGATATGTACATATACATGTAGATGTGTTTATCACCTTTTTGTACGAAAAAGAAGATGAAATGTAGAAAATATTATGACGAGACGAAGAAGAAGAAGACTAGAAAAAGACGAAAAGTGTAAGTCTCAAGTGTCCTTGTGGCAATCTAATAAATGGCAACAATATAATAATGACAGAGAGACGATGTAATACAATGCAATAGAAGAAGAGTGAAGTGAATTTTTTTTATCCCATCGTTGATTGAGCAGGATTCAGAATAATATGTGTAATACATGTACATTTTACATGCATAGTCGGATATTCGCAATACCCATTACCCATTACCCATTACCCATACAATTCGAAATCTATGTATACTAGTCAACACTTATCCATATTATCATGGGTTTTCTTCATACATTCTTGGTTTCTTTCCTTTCTGAATGAATGAATGAGATGAGATGAACAAGAAAAAATATATTATGTAGTCTTTTCAGCAGTGACTTTATTCTTGCTATCTTCTATGTAGACTTCAAGTCACCAAATGCAAAAATAAATCCAATATACTTTGTTGCTCACATCGGCGTCCTCAGTATATTTGTATTCAACATGATGATGATGATGATATAATATTGATATATTGTGCGTGCTTTTTGTATTTTCAATCTAATCAGACAAATACACATTTTGTTTTGTTTTGAGCTTGGAGAGTCATGAAATTTGATATGCATATGTAACAATCATTCAAGATTTTGTTCATATATTTGAATAACAGAGTAGATTATGATGGTGATTATTATTGCTTCAACTGTATGTTTTCAGTATGGACTAATATGTATGAGCTTTTAGTTTTTATGCAAATGATTATGTAGTTGGAGACATTAAAACAACAGAGTTACATATTATAAGTTGGACATTGTCTTAATCTTCTAATTTGTAACTTTTTAGTGTTATGTCTTGTACCACTAATTCTAATAAGATACAAAATACAAATGACTCAAGTTCTACATCAAGTGTACAGTCACAATACAATCATAATAAAAATGATAAGAGGAGAGACGAGTAGAGATTAAAATAAATAAATAAATATGAAAGAAAGAAAACTTGGAATCTTCCTATCCTTATCTTTACACCTAGAATCTAGATAGATATACATTTATTTTGTCTATAGATAAATAAAATGAATTCCTTATTGGATGCGTGAGTGCACTTATAAACTCTACATTCCACACTCTACATGTATAATGTATTAAGTTGTATTTTACTGAATGTATCTAGGATCTAGATATATTATGCGCTACTGCAAAACTACTTCCCTGTACTTGCTCTTCTTCTGCTCACAATCCACACTTGGTATTATTATGTTTTGAGTTTTGAGTTTTGATAATTACGACTGTTTACTGTTTACTATTTACTAGCTACTAACTATATGCAAAAGCACTTTTAAAAACAGACATCTCAGGAAGAGACACAAGACACAAGACTAAAGTGAGCCTTTGCTTACTCTTTTTTTATACACCTGTTATTTTAAACGGCCTACACCACGTACACATATAATAAATATACATATATAATATAAAATAGACAATGTTGAAAAAACTTTATACAGAATACAGTGTACAACATACGGCGATCTCTAATTTGACTGATGATGTTCATCATTAGCCTGCATTTCAAAAGTATGTACTGTACTGTACATAACTTGTTGTTTGAGAAGATGACATTTCAAATGTGTCACTTTATTGTCCACCTTACTTGAAATATTCATGTCCATTATTGTTTCTTCTTTTCACCTTTGTAATGTTGCATGCACACATGATGTATTATTATGTATATATACACAATACACAATGCACAAGCTACATGATGTACGATGTATCTTTGTACGTATGTATGCATGTATAAATAAATAAATAATCTTCATTAGAATACATGTGTTCATTAGACAGGAGACTAATCGGGAAGTGTAATATTATTATAGTTTTGAAATTTGAAAGATTTGATCTGGAAATATACTTACCTACCAACATTGAACATTGAGTAAAAGTGATTGAATGAAAATGAGAGTGAGAGCTACAAAAAGCATAGGTACATTCTTTTAAACAACAAAGCTCAAAACTCAAACCCTCTCATTACATTAGCACAACGTTCAACGTGTGAAAAGTGAGAAAGGAAGATCTGGAGTGAATTATACATGTGATGAATGGAATTGAGAAATGAGGGTTTATCAAATTAATTTAAAATGCTATTACTATTGTTGTTGTTTTGATTTGACCATTTTGGTTTCCTCTTCAACTTCCAATCTCTTATTTATAGGTACTCTTTACTCTGTAGCATGTCCATTTATACACGTTGTTTGTATTTTGTATAATGTACCAGTAATATTTTTCTGTATAACATATTAAATATGTCTGTTTGTAGTTTCTAGTTTGTACATGTTTTATACTAATAATATCATAATATTATACAATACTATTTTTTCCTACCTACTTTTTCTGCTTGTCATTTTCCCTCTTTTCCCTTTGTTGTACGGTAGACAGTGTATAGTAGTGCTCGTTATAAAAGAGGAACAAGAATTTAAGAGTAGGAAAGAAAAAAAGGGAAGCAAGTTATGCACTTCTTTTTCTTTTTCTTGGTCTTACACATATGATAATCAAAATTGCATATCACACAATACGTATAAGTCTATAACCATTCAACATGACTATACTTAATACTTACAACTGTTGTGTAAAAGGCAAAAATGACGAGAGCTATTAGATCGTATCGGAAGAAAAAACATGTGTCTGTTTGTTCTCGGACTTTTACATAAAACATAACATAACAAATAGTTTTATTCACATACATAAACATACATGTATTTATGCATTATCCTTATGTGTATCGTGTATGGTCACTGGGGATCTAACATCTAACGTAATCATATTTTACGCGAGAATTTTCTCAATGTACACTCATCCTCAGTTTTTATCCCCATCTCTTTATAAATGTGAATTCTCGTATAGATTTATTTATGTGTATTTATGTAGCAACCTAAGTACAGCTTACTCTATGTATTACATATTTAGAGTTTTGCTTTCCATATTTCATATTTCTGATGGTACCACACATGACACACAACACATATTGTACTACATATTTAGTCTGCCTGTGTTACTACATGGTCCACTACTATATACTATCTACTGTCTAGTAAAAAAAAGCCAAATCTTTCTATGAATGGAGACGGAATAAACGGTCATTATTAATATAATATTATGCTTACAGACACAATGTACAATGTACAAGTATACGAATGTACGAATACATGCAACGAGACACACATGTATGAGTTTAAGTTTTGAGTACGTTTACGTTTTACTTATTTAGAGGTATAGTTGAACTTTACGTGAGGAATTTGCTGTTCTCACGATAAATAAAATTAATAATACATATTTGTCAGTGTTTGCCTGTGTGTCAGTGTGTGAGTTTTATTGGTATGAAGTAACTCGGAAATTTGAGAGTTGAAATTTGAGAGTTGAGAGCAGAACATGGAAATGTATTTTAATGTGCTTGCATTTGTATTTGTATTTGTATATTTGTGCAAGAGTGATATTGTTATTGTATGCTGGTGATGTTGACTAGAGACTCGAGACTAGAGAGGTATAATTTGGACCGAGTCAGACACGAAACACGAACAACAGTTTCATTCTTTGAGATTTGAGATGGACGCATAATTTTACGTCCCATTACTGCAGATTTGGTGTCAAAGTGGAACTTACTTGCACCTCATGATGAATCTTAAATTTTACAATTTACAGTTTACAAATTTACTCTCTGTCTACACCGTTCTGTTTGAATTCTATTTTCCCCCTATTCAACAATCATAATACAGGAAAACAAAAGTACAGTAAATACACATGAGTAGAAAAATGTATTCTCAATTCTCATGTTTGTGCGTATACCTTTATTCTGTACTCTACACTCTGTGTAAAAATGAACAAATTTTCAATGTGTTCTGGTAATGATACGGTATACGGTCAAAAAATATTATATATTATATTATGCACAGACACTTAAAATACGTAGTCTATTATAAGTGTAAAAAGGAGAATTTAGCAAGCAGCAAACATGTGCTTTTTCATTGATATTCCGACGTGTCAGTAATGGCATAAAGACAGATGTTTTTTTGTCATCTTCATCACCATTTTTTTCCGTTTTACTTTTGCACTCTTCTGTTCATATTGTCGTGGTCATTTGTCCTTTTGTTTTCATTCTGTAGTCTGTACTCTGTAGTTTGTAGTTTGTCGTAGAGCAGTCATCAACGTGTTTTGGAATTTAGAGTTCATTGATTCAGTCATCATTAGTACGATTCGCATGTGTATTGAAAAGTGGTCAATGAAATGTGTGTGTAGTGTGTACGGTGTACGATGAAGGTTCAAAATATTGAAACTGCATAAATGCACTGTGTACTGTTCACTGACTACAATCAGCCATCACTAAATATTTACTTGTAAAAAGACGGAAAAAAAATGTTGAACATTGTTTGTGTAAAGGAATAATAATAATAATAATGATAATAATAATAATAGTAATAGCAATAATTTTATATTAGGTTCATGTAAAGTGTAATAATAATAATAATAATAATGGTTCAGTTGTGCTTGGCAGCTGTGGCCATTGTTTTCGTGGTCATTTTCAGTTTTTCATCTTGTTGTTTTGTTTGTCATCAGTCGTCAATATACATAGCTTACTTTGTATTGTTCATGTTTCACTAGTCAGTAGTCAGTAGTCAATATTCAGTAGTCAGTAGAGAATATTTGCAGAAGATTTTGAGTGCTACCCCTTTTGATTCTGCATTACCCCCCTTTTTCCACCGTCCTCAACATTCAACACTCAACACTCAAAAGTCAATAGTAGACGGTGCGAATGTTATACATAAAAAAATATATGATACTGTATCAGTATTGACACTGTAAAGGTTCAGAGTGTCTGTCTACTATCAACTATCAACTATCACAGGTTATTTAACACACACGTACTCGTCCACGAACACGAACGTAAACACAAACACAAACACCCATACATAACATAAACGTACACACGAGGAGTCTTTTTCCTATTTCCTAAAGAAGATTTCTTCTTGGGCAACTTGGGGCGAGTTTATAAGGCAGCTCGCACTTATGCAACCAGAGTAGTCGTGCAACGGCTCCGTTCTTGGCTTGTAACTTTTCTGCTCCCATGTATTTTGACTTGAATTCTTGAATTGAACATCTTTCTTGTGTATCTCTCGCTCATCAGTGTGTGTATATAATATATGTGTGTTTATGTGCATTCTCCTATCTTGATTTCTTGATTTGATCATTTGGACTTATCTATTTTCTACTCGTTTTTTTATCAGTGCAAGTTTGAACAGCTCAAAAAGAAATATCAACTTTAAATTTTAAAAAAATTACACAAAAGGGAGAGAAAGATATACCACCAAGACCAACCAATACGATTGCAATAAAGGAAAGGAAGAAAGCGAAAGAGACTCTTCAGTAACTACTTTTAGTTTCACTCTACATTCTACATTCTACACTCTACATGTGCAACAACTTAACATAACATAACAGTGTGGATAATGAATCCTGCAAGGAATCATCAGTTCTAGTGTGTCTCTCTAACTTACCTGTCATCTTCTTTCTATCCTATCAACATTGTCAGTCAAGTGAACCTCTATCAAAATGAAGATTTTTCTGGTGTGTTTTATTTCCGTTTCATAATAAATTTCCTATTTTACAACAAATAAAACATGTGTTTCAGTGTTTTTGTGAATGTGTCTCATTTTCCAAAAATTTTGATTGAATTCTGAAAAATTACAAAAACGTCAACAATGTTATCAAACGTTGATTTCGGACTTTGTGGATCGTTTATTGTTTATTGTTTATTGTTTATCATCTTCCAAATTAATTCTAAAATTGTTGCATTTTTCAAACCTTGCATTGTAATTAACCGTTATTGCAGTTTAAATCAGACAAATCTTCTCTACTGAATTATAAGAAAACGCGCTGTTAGATGTTTTTGAGTTATTTTCTTATTTGAGTGTTTTTGAGCTTCTGTCCCAAATAGTATTTTTTGACCACTGTAAAACTTATAACTCACTAAACCTGATAGGAATACCAAGAAATATTTTTAGTTTTTAGTAATTCTGGATTTTTTCTAAACATAATATTATGTACTATTTAGATCACAGCTTTTTTATTAGACTACTCCAGGAGTTTAGATTTTTATATAGTCTGATTAAAACGGTGTTTATGCTATTGTTTTAGATTCCTTAATTAATTAAGACATTACATTTTTTATTTTTTATTTTTTTCCTTGTTTTTTTTCATGGTCCAAACAAAAGGTTTTAGCAAGTGTGATTTTGGCTGCTTCTGGAGCGCCACATAGTTCAGCAGCAATTGGATCGGGATACCAAACCATCCAAGCAGTAACTTCTCAATACGTCAGTTCAACACCCTCATCAGTTCCACTTCAAAGTGCTGCGTCTATCCAGCAGCCATTGTACTCTGTACGTGCATCACTTCTTCAACAACAACCATCTTCCTCTTCAGCGTCGTCACAGAGTTATAATTCTGTCGTGTCAGACAATTCATATACTCTAAGTAACCCAGTCCTCCAAAGTTATGCTGCCCCTCAACAACAACAACAACAACAGCAGCAAGCTCAAATCCAACAAGTTCAACAACCAATTCAACAATATCAAACGCCAACAGCTTATGGTCAGCCACAACAAATTCAACAACAACAACAACAGCAACAAGCTCAAAGTCAACAACAAGCTCAGAGTCAACAACAAGCTCAGAGTCAACAAGTGTCGCAATCATATGGCCAACCTCAACAACAACAACAACAAATTCAACAAACTTACGGAACGCCCCAAATTTCATCCCAACAACAACAGCAACAACAGGTTCAACAAACTCAACAATCTCAACAAGTTCAACAAACTCAACAATCTCAACAAATTCAACAAACTTACGGAACACCCCAAATTTCATCTCAACAATCTCAACAACTTCCTCAAATTTCTCGGTCTTATGGACCACCTGAACCTCAACCTCAAGACCTCGCCCTTGACCAAGCACAACAACTTGTTGAGCAACAGATAAACTCAAATCAACCCTTGTCCTACAATCAATACAACACCCTGTTGGAAAACGGAAACCCACAGTTGCACTCAACTCCATTCCACGTGTCCAATGACTACCAAGAGACTCCCGCACCAGAAGGAAACGGAAATGGAGATGGAAAACAAACTGTCGTAATTCACAAGCACATCCACATGCACTACTTTGTCAGAGGTACGTAAACTGTTTAATTAGATTAACTTGTCAACAAGGCGATTGCGTGATCTATTTTTCACACGGAAGGTAAACAAGAAAGAGAATTTCTCGAATTAAACCATTACATGTCTGTCTTAGGTTCTGAGCTTCCTGACTTACCCCCAGTACCAGAAGAAAAGACTTTCGTCTACGTTCTTCTCAAGAAACCGGATGGTGGTCCACCTTCCATTGTATTCCCCACTCAGGTACTAACTTGAACTTGTCATAATATTTTAGTCATTCATTATGTATTATGTCATATGTTATGCAATTTACAAATTACAAAACTATTTCATCTACACTTCATCTAATTCAGGTTCCGACAAAACCATCCAAACCAGAAGTTTATTTCATCCAGTACAAAGATAAGAAGCCAAATGCTGAGAGCAGCAGTAACGCTAATAGCGATGCTAGTGCAAGTAGCAGTAATCAGCAAGTGCAATCTCAACCAGGTCAGGGTTCTCAACAACAGCAACAAGCTCAACCTCAACAACAGCAACCATCGCAAACATATGGTCAACCCCAACCCCAACAACAACAACAACAACCCCAACAACCACAGCCACAACAGCATATCATTCCGCAAAGTGACAGCTATCAACCACCAGTTCCTTCTAGTCAGTATGGGGCAAGAATTTCTAAATCTGTCTCCATTTAATCAACTAACCTCAGTCAATCCATATTTTTTAAGTAGAGTGTAAAAAAAAATCATCAGGAACCAGAAAGAAAAGAAAAACGATCAGTTTTGTTTTGCGTAACGACAAAAAACAACTCTACAAAAGTCAGAGGGAAAATGTTAAATGTTATCCAATAATAACATTACGCACTACGCATTACGCATTACCTACCACCATCATGATGATCGTAAATTTATTATTATTATTTTTTTAATATTATTTTTGTAATATTATGCATACATACCCAAATGCACATGAAATATATGCAAAAACAATCTAACTACTACTTACGTATATACTGTATACATGATACATACCACGTACATACCACGCACTACAAGTAAGTAAGTAAGTAGAGTCCCTAGTGTTCTGTTTTGTGTGTAATCAAGCGAGAGTCTCATATTATTATTATTATTATTTTTTATATAATATATAGATAGAGTATCCTATATTATGTATGTGTTTTTTTATACTAAAAGAATAAGTATACATATGTATATTTATCTTGCCTTCCTGTACTGCAAATAACCCTAATGAAAATGAAATGAAATGAAGTGAATCAAGATGCTGACGAATTCATCATTCATCATGTAATATTATACATAGAATTGATGGTCAAAAATCGTCATCTTACCCCATATTTTTGTATTTTTTGTTTGAGTGGAGAGCTGAACTATTGACGAGTGAAGAATGTCAAAATATGTACTGTTGTGTAAATGGTACGTCCATTAGCCATATAATATATTATTATTATTGTAGTATGTACATGATGAAAAATAGACATACTTTTTTTTGTACTTGAAGTGATAATAAACTTGAGTAATGTTGAACGAGTTGTGTGCTGTGTCCACGAAAGAAAAATTGTACATTGTACATGTTTACAAGTTTTGTCATTTGTGTAAAAATTTTTATATACCACTACATTTTTTTCATAAAACCTCCCAAGACGAATCTCTTTGAATTGTATTGTGTGTTGTATTTATGTATGTAGGAATATCGTACAGATACAGTAGGCACAGTATCGAGTGTAGAGTGTAGATAATTGTATTTTCAACAGGCGGTATGGGTACATCTTCAAGGCCCTACTGTGTAAAAGTCATCAATTTTGTACAAGAATTTATTTATTTGCCACTGAAATTATTACACCTTGTCCCTTGTGCTTTGTGCATTATGCATTATGCATTATACATGATCTCCACGTATAGTGTAGCAGAATGCATAATAATTTGCGTGCAGCCACTGTACACTGAAGATACATGTCATCAATTTGTACAGTAATCGAATTAATTCAAATATTAATTTAATAATTCCACCTACACACTTTGGCTCTTCTATATTCTATGCATTTTTATGAATTCATTATGCAACATAATTTATGATTTATCTCTTATGTCTTATGTACATGCTAACTTTTAGTTGTGGTTTACTCTTTCACTACACATATTATAATATGCACACATTTATCTGCATGATAAATGATGAGTCAGAAAAACGACAGAAGAAACAGAAGAAGATTACACAGTAGTCATTGTATTTACATTGAAGCAACCACAAACCATGTATACATACCTAGCGTGAACAGTGTGTGTGTGTGTGTGTGTGTGTGTGTGTGTGTGTGTGTGTAAGAGCATGCACCTTGTTCTGTTCTTGTTGTTATGTATTATATATTATATATTATGTACTATCGCATGGTAGCAGCAGAAGAAGAAGATTTAATATAATATAATATAATATATTTTAAATAGGTAAAGAATACGTGGGATTCATCCAATAACCACAGCAAAAAAGTATTACAGAGTCAAGTGAACAAGTGGTAAAGAGTAAACAGTTGTAGAGTTGTACACTTTTCAGTAGGTACTTCATCAATTCAAGTTGACAGATCTCTTGCGCCCAACTTTCTCTTTTTGTGCAAAGCGTCCACACTACAAGTCATACACAATACAAGATACAACATACAATACATAATACACACACAAAATAAAGAATAAAGTAAAGAAGAGTCGAGATGGTGCGAAATCTTAGCAAGTATTTTTCTACTCTATTCATTCATTCTACGTATTTATGTATTATGTATACGCATGGTACATGCTGCACGCTGCATGTTATACATAATGAGGATGATAAGTAAAGAAGCTGATTCACAGGCATATCTACGAGTGATAATGTGCCATAATCTGTTTGCCTTTATATTATAAATATGTATAGGTACAACTCTACATTCTACACTGTACATTGTACATGTGACTGTAAGTCGATGCACATCAACTTGCTTGATGTTTGATGTTATTTGCAACTTGAAATACATATCTAGTTACTTATGACGATATTATGATTTTTATGTGACTTATGTACTCGTCTGAACTTTGTGAGGAGTAAAGTTTTGGATTCGATTCTTGATTCACGATTCTATATTCTACACATTCTACAAGCTTGTTAATGCATTATTTGTATACACAGTGCACAGGGAGATAGTGAAACTAGTATACACACTACACATGTATAACAAAATCTTGACGCTACAGCTTCTTAGAGATACAGCACTCGTTCATTCAATCATTCGGTCATTCATTTTCATTTACTTATTTATATTTCTTCAAGCTTCTGTATGCATTATGCAAAAAGGTACTGTATAGTTTACCCTGTGGACAAATATCATATTATGCATGTATATAAGTCAGACCAGTGCAAGTCAACAGACATAAATAGCGAATAGTGAATATCATCTTGGGGGAAAATATAAATGTATAATTCTCAAATAATATTATGTACATAACCAATGAGAGTTAATCTTTTCCTCATGTTGATGCCTTGAGACTCAAGCATCAAGAATCAAGAATCAACAGAATTCGTTTGTAAACTTTGTAACCACATACTACATGCATCTGTGATGTGTGATGTGTGATGTGTGTCTATTCTCATATATGTATTCCATTATTATTGAGAACTGAGAATTGAGAAATAAAACGTATTTTCTGCGGCTGTCTAATTTAAAACTATTTACCATCTATTTCAACTCAATTAGTCAACTAAGTAGTAGACTTTTGTAGTTGACTTTTTTTCCTTTATTTAATTAATTCTCCTTTTTATCTATTCCCTACACAATATCCAATTTCCAACGCAGCATCACAAGCAGGATCACCATCAAAGTCATCGTCTTCACACTGCCACTAACCACTAACACTATCAACTATCACAGGTTATTTAACACACTGTGGTTGGCTGCCGATAACATTTCTTGGCAGAATTTCTTCTCGTACGTTTTATTGGTACATAATACATAATACTCATGAGATAAAATGTATCTGCTATATTATACAAATGCGAAGTACCAAGTTTCATTCTTATACGACATCTTATAAAACCTGTCCATATATTTTATATCTTATACCAATAAAATTCCATCATTTGAAGTTTTCTATTTCTTGTCATACACCTATTCCATTCCTTCTGTGTATTGTGTATTACATGAGACATGAATGAGAGTGTCAAAAAATTATATCATAGACAAACAAAACATTTTCACATCCAATCATAAAATATTAATAATTTTGCCTGTGTACACATAGGCAAATAAGTTTAAAACTTTGAAGCAACTTTTTTCGTCTGGATTATGGATTATGGATATTAAAATTCAGTGCTCTGTGTTCAGTGTAAAAACTAAAAACTATATGCATAAATAGTAGAGAATAGTGCTTAAAACGATGACCCGCATCAACTCTTCAATAAATTCACCTTCAAATACCTAACTGTGTGCAATATCTAAACACTAAATAAAAAACACAAAACACCAGCCAGTTGTTGGTTTCTCAACAGTCAACAGTGCATCGCAAAGCATAATATTATGACTATTACTATCTACGATTATATTAATGACTCCCAATTTACTGTTATGTAAACAAAGCAAATTTTTTGCAGACACAAGTAAAAACAAGAACAAGAAAAAGACAATGCACAAGGAAAATTATAAATGTGGTAGTTGAATGAATGAATACTGAATGCCGAACGCTGAACGCCGAATGCATACAATATGTAATACACAATAACCATAATAATTTTTCCACAAATTGGAGGGATTCTCTAGACTTTAGACTCTAGATATTCTTCTTATCGTTAGTGATAACAAGTGTTGCATGCTTATAATAAATCAAGTTCGAAAACAAAAATGCATGTACATTGTACACTACGCTTGAACGGCACGACCGCATTTTTTCCACATTCGTAAATTAATGGTGCCGAATGCCGAATGCCCAATGTGCACAAGAAAACGTGTATACATAATACATACAGCTTTGAATGAATGAATGGCCTTCAACAAAATTGAAATTTACTCTATAATAACCGTAGTTGTAATGCTACTTTGGAATTTTGAATTTTGAATTAATTTGACTAAATCAACAACAAAAGAAAAATGTAGTTTTAACTACACTCTTTCTATACAAACTTTTAACTTGAGGTGCATCATTTGTACATGGGACAGCATACAAACGGTACAGATTTACCATGAGCTATTTTTAGTTCTGTAAAATTCATGTCTAAATTCCAAATGATATATTATACACATTATGTACAAGATCACAGAATACGTGGAATATTCATTTATTATTGTTGTATTGTGACTAATTTGAATAAAAACCAATGCAAATGCTTGAGTGTTGAGTGCCGAGTGTCATTTTTACTTGTTTTTGTTTCCATCATTTGAAATATGAAATATGGAAGAATTTAAGTCTCAATTCTCAAGGGTATTTTGTATTTTACGGTATTTTACTGAAACTTATTTTTAATTGTTGTGTTTTACGTTTTACTCAAAACTCATAAATCATAAAAAGCCATCGTCTTTGGAATATGAATCAAATTTTGAACTGCAAAAAATACAGTGGAAGTGTTTGAGAATAAATAATGACAAAATGTGCAACCTACCTCCAAGCTTTACAATTTACACGCATAAACATTAAATGTGCACCATGAGCGATTTTTGTCAATATTGAAAATTGAAAGCATCAAGCATCAAGTATAGGGAATAGGGAGCACGGAAAAAACTTCCCTTTGCGTGACTTTTGGATTTTGGACTAAATTCAAACCTTTATACAAAAACTAATAACTAATAACTGATTATAATGTGACGCAAGAGCAATAAATTAGTTTCAAGTTTTGAATCATAATTCTGAATTTTGAGATAGATGGATAGAAAGTTTCCTATTCCTTGGTCATTACTCATTACACGCACATTTTTGTTTTACCGTGTTTACACTATTTACTATTTACTTGCTACTTGGATTGAAAGTCTGGTGTTTGGTCTAGTCTATTTCTTGAGGCTTGAGGCTAAACTTGATTCTCCATTCTCCATTGTTGTATAAACTAGATAATAAAATCACGTTGTAATTAATACTTTTACCCCTTTTCATCTTTTGATCTGAGAGAGCGGCAGTGTAGTAATTAGTGGTTTGAGCTATCACCTCGATTTTCTATTATGTACAGAGTGCAGAGTGCACAGTAGAAATGGCAAAGTGCATAAACTATTGGAAAAAGAACGATGCCTACTGCACTAGACATGTCTGCTTTCTGTATTATGTATACTCGACTATTCAGTATTTTCTTTGTTACACTAGATAATGGATAATGGAATGTAGAAGTCATTTCTGTATTTTGTAATACAGACAGTCCGGAAGAAAATTGCGGTGGATTTTATTAATTGCTCTTTGCACAAACGGAAAAGGAAGGTGGAAAATTTACGGATACAAAAAATACTTCTCATGTATTACACAATTCACTAATTATATTATCATAATATTATGTCATTGAGAATTGAGACATGAGTTAATGTTAGGATTATGTTACAACTCACAACTCACAGTACAAAAAAAAATCAAAACATTATCATAATCAAGGGACAATGATAAAAAGTTTAATAGCGTACACATATTGCATTTTCTTGTGATTGCTTGTGTTTTTTTTCTTTGTTTTATCTTTCATGATGAAAAAGTGAAGGTCATTTATTTTTATTCCAGATTCAACAACATCATTATTATTTTTATGAGCTTTTGACGCTCCTATTACTTCATTATTTTTATACTTTTGGTTCATAACTTATAACTTTTGATGCCGTGTAAACTTCAGCATTAGAGACGAAGGATGACAAATGACAATAATGGTATAAACCTTTTTTAATCAAGTACATAAAACTGAGTAGGTACTAGGTACTTTTAACTCGCCAAAATTATGGAAAGTGGAAAGCACAAAAAGAGTCATGAAAATAATTTGACTCAATATTTAAGGATAGTCGCATTGTCTTTGAAATGGATTCGATTGGGTTGGATTCTTCATTTTCCACGATGCGACATAAACCAAGCCAAAAACCAAAGACATTGTATATTTACCTTATTACTTTTATTATTGTGACAATTCTAGATTCTAGCTATACACTTCTACCTTGCGTCTTGTACCTCACCATCGCATCGTTATCGTTATCTCATACCTCATGGACATTGGTCATTCTTCTCAACTTTATTTTGGATCAAGGGGAAATATACAGAATGCAGATGTCCTATACATAGAATATTGACAGACATACTTATTTGTAGATAGAAATCACAAGAATTATGCTAACAAGCAGAGGGAGTGATTACTTGAATTGGCAATCGACAGCCTTTGATCATAATATTGTTTCAATTCGTTATTGAAAGTGACAATGTGGTCTAGAAAAAGGGAGAAGTTGCCAATTTTTATTTACTTTGTACACACTTTGGCTAAAGTTTGCTCCATAATCCACAATGCACATTTTTTATTCACATTCTTTGTGTTATGTATTACATGTACGAAGTATGAACTACAAAGTCCAATTTTGTACACAATTCCTCTGACCATTCCGTTCAAGATTCAAGAAGTAATAAAGCAAAACTAATCAATGTGCTATTATTAGAGAAACAAGACAATTGTATTATGCCTATCATTATTATGTCATTATGTCAAACCATGAAGTTCAAGTTCGCTTTGACATTGAATGACACGTGAAAACCAACTTTATAATAATATGATTTCATTTTTCTTTTCGTTACATACCAAATATCACATATCAAATATCGTATATAAATGAATTATAATTAAAATTTCAGTTTGTAAGATTCTGACCAAACGAATTTCTCACAAAAGTTCGTTCTGAAAGAAAAATTCATAGTTTCTTTAATGACAACAATAATATAAAACAACAACAGCTTTTTGAGTACATAACAGTAAAAAGTATGCGATTAATTTTTAAACAATAACACTAAATACACAAAGAATAAAGTAAGTGAATTTCCCCGTGGAAGAACGACCAATATCGTTTTCGTTTCCATGGTATTTACATGTTAAATATATGAGAGCTCAAAAACGATATTGGTAGTCCTTCCATGGGGAAATTCAAGTCTAAAGACAGAATGAAACAGGTTAAAATTTTCATCAGCTCTGACAACAGTATCAAATATCAAATGATAGAATAAATACTTGGGCAGCTAGTTTGATCCGTTGCAGTTAAGCCAGACGTGTCCAGTGCTAAACTTTTCATCAATCCTCGTACCAACTCCCTTTGTTTCTGTTCTGGATTTCTTGTGCGTGATAAATGCCAGAGGAATTCTGCAAACAAGCAAATTATATCAAGAAAATTAATTTTGTTACATAATTTAGCATAATATAAATTTAAATCTATCTGAAAATCTTCCTAGAACTTACGGTAATTTTTGTCTCCTTTTTGTGTACAGGCCCACACAATTGTGTAGGAAATATAATCTGTGCTCATGACCCAGTAGTCACCTTCTCGGTTCCCTTTTCATGAAGAAAAAATTCATAATTTTGAATTTAAAAATACATAACGTGCCACATGTTGAGAATAAATAATGAAGAAAGAAAACTAGAAAGATATACATAGACGGGAATGTTTCTGTACCTGGAACTGGGAACTTTACAAGAAGCTTTCCTTCATTTTTGGTCGGATCGGCTAAGCGCGCACTTCCAATGATTTCACTGTATTTGTTTGTCCTATACATGAATTGATATGAACGGCAGTTTTATTATCATGTATTATCACGTCAAGAATCAAAAATGCAAAATTCAATAGCACATGGATTTGTTATAAAAATGACTACTAGATAATTAAATTACTTACTCTGAAATTATTCGTGTGTTTCGCACTTTAATCGTCCCATTATGATTGTCGCTGTATATCGCATAGATACATTTCCCTCCACGCTCAAATCGAGCAGGATATTTCTCAATCTCAAACCAAGTTCCTAGATACTAGCATGTAAAAAGTATATTATATAATATAAAACACAACCTTGAATGAAGCTTCAAATGTTCCTTAAATATAAAATAATATAACGCCAAATACCTTTTGAGCATTGAACGGGGAAACAACGGGCAGATTTTTACATTGACCAGGGAACTCAATTTGAGCAGCACACTGACTTATTACACAAAAAATTAGAGGCACAGCAAAACCGAATATTTTCCTCATGTTAGGACGATGTACAATAAATTTTGAATTTCAGACAGGGAAATTATTCAAAGACACTTATGACTTATGACTTATGAATGAACAGTGTTGAATGTTGAGGATGTGAAACAGTATCATGTATTATCTAACACGTATTCTTCATTCACATGTATTTGTACGTGAATGGGCTACGTTTACAGTCAAACTTCTAAAGCTGTAAAGCTGAACCACCTGTTGGGCACTTTATAATCTACACGCAATTTCTAATTGTATAATGTATAATGTCTACTTGTTTGTAGTTTGTAGTTTGTGGTTTGCACTTTCTAATGTTAACGTTAAATACTTGGTCACTTGGTTATTGGATTTCTATATATTGTATTTAGTATTTATGACAATTTTTGCTTTTCATCTCCAGTCTCCATGCCTGTAAATGTTTGTTGCAGGCTTCATGGATATCGGAATTGAAAAGACTGAAGAGCTTCGTAATGTCAAGAAAAATTATCCCATAATAATTTTAACATACATTATATTTTTAAGACAGTAGATATTCAGAGGACAAACAAAATGTATCAAGAATAAATAGTCACACATTTTGAGTCAATTTTATTCAACTTGTTCTAGTTTTACTGTACTGGGTTTAAGTTCTGTTATGTAAACATGAGCCACTGCCCGTTATCACTTTCAGTATCGCGTATCATACATGTATTCTGAATTCTAATCAAATCTCGGTTTGCCTCTCTGTTTGACTATTCTTGTGCATCATTTTTATTATTTATCGTTTATCGTTTATCAGTCATTTGAAATTCGATGCATACAATCATTAAATAAATGTGTAAGATACAGAACAAAAAGTCCAATGGCGTATAGAGAATCGAGAATAGAGAACCTAGACGAAACAGATATAAAATCACACAGTAGGTCGGTAAACAATTTTACACACTGCAAATGGTGTATTGAGTATTGAGTATTGATTTGAAATTTGAATACTGGACCACCATTTTGAAACTCGACATAAAATTGAGTACAAAAGTGTATGAAAAACTCTACAATATAAACTAAAGCATTAATGCGTTCACATAAAGTGTGTATTTTGTATTGTGCATTGTGCATGACATTTAAAAAACTCGTAGTTGCTTTCCAATTTTCAATGACCGTTTCTTGCGTACAAAATGATGGATGGACATTTTCAATCCTCAAGCTGAATTCATTTTAAAAACGTGATGTATGACTTCCTTTCTCTTTTATCTATTTTTTGGTAGTTGTATTCAGAAAAGTCAATAGAATAATGTACAAGGCACAATTTGAAATTAAAAATTGAGGATCAAACTTGTTTAAAACTTGAACTCGTTTTCCATAATAATATCTTCTATGTATGCAAAATGCAAAACAATTTTTGCTGCCTACGATATATGTACTTTGAACGTTACACACAAAATGTATTTTTTAATATACATGTTTCATATTTCATAGATAAGTAAGTGTGGTGACTTTGGTTGTGGTAATAATTAATTAATGTTCAAGTAGAGCTATCTAATGAAAATTACCTCGGAATTTTATACACGCATGAAATACCTATTAAAAAATTCAAAACTCACTGACTTTTGAATTGCGGTTTACGTTTTACGATAGGAGGTGTTGGTTTGCGGTGCGACTTAAGACTTGCAACAAATCATAACACCAATAATCTGCCATTATACTTTTGTACACAAGCGGATTATACGTATAGACGCAGCTTACGTATTAATCCAGTTCCAAAAAATGATAAAGGGACAATATTTATTTGGCACTTCAATCACGAAGAGCACTCAAGAGCTCGGCATAGCTAGTTCAAATCTACACAAGTTAAAAGCCCCAGACTGGAAATAAGTTTTTTTCTAACAATAGTTTTTGCGTGGAAAATGGAAATACAAACTTGCTGAAGAGAACCTGCTTCAAAAAACAAATTACCAGTGGAATAATTTAAAAAATAATTGATACGACATAAGACATAATGTACAAGCTCTAGGATGAAGAAGAGAATTAAAAGTGTGCCTTTAACTCTGGAGGGAAAAACATCAATATTATGGACAGGAAAACTTAAAATCCTAATCCTGAATCTGATAAAGTTTAGAAAATTTAGAAAATGTTACATGTTTTTCTTTTTTTTGTTCTTAAGTTCACTAGTTGTAATTAGTCTACATCGTTTGAGCACAATAAATTACTCGTACATCGAAATTGGTGAGGAAATTGGAAATTTTTCAGACAATAGTGTTTTAATTAAATTAAAGGAGGAGAAAGTTGGCTGTCGGTTGCCGGATTTGAATGCTTTCGATAAGTCTGTGATGAAATACGTCCAAGTGGTAATACTCAGTAATTTAACTCTAACTCTAAAAATAAAAACAAAAGAAGAGCTTAAAATAAATATTTATATAAAACAAATGAATAATATTATGTACATTCATCTTTTTTATTCTAAATATTCCTCTTTAGCCAGACAGAATCGATTGCATAACTCAGGAACTCCCACTTTTGTTTGAATTGGATTTAGATTCTAGTCTAGTTAAACTAGGCAATTATGAAGACTATGGATTTAGTGAATGTTGCTACCTAAGCCTCAAAAGAAAACTGGAAGACGATGATAATATTCAGTTAATAACTTTAAAACTATGCGTATGAAATATATATACATGAATGCATTTGACATTTTAAAATAGTGACTGCAGATTTTTAATTGAAAAATAACGCTTCTTTGAATTTAATCATTTGTTTTCTTCTAGATTATCTAAAGAATGTACACCAATTGTGGATAGTCGAACCAAAATTCCAGAGCATGTGGAAAATATTGCGATTGCCTGTCAAAACGGTACGACTTACAAATGGGCGGAAATTGATGCTTTTTATTTGCCCAGACTTCATCCTTCATTAGAAAGTTTTCTTCACGAACGTGAAAAAGCAATTGACGAGAAAAATGAAGAGGAAAATGAATATCTGAATGTTGTTATTTTAGGTACGTGGTAAATTTTAAACCATTTTTAATTTCCATCCTGTTTATTACTTTTCCAAGACAAAAATCAACCAAAGTATTTAAAACTCATATAACTAATATCGCAGTATTTTTTAATTGTTACAGGTCTTGATGGTGTCTCCAATTTAAATTATCAGCGAACTATGCAGTTAACAAACGCCTTCATGCAAAATAATCTCTCGGCTGTATCACTTGACGGCTACGTAAAAGTATGTACACATAGAAAATTTAGATGCAATTTGCAATTTTAAGGCTTGAGCCTTGAGAAAAAAAGTATGAATTAAGACTGACATGATTTTTTGATTGCATTATTTAGCTTGGAGACAATACATTTCCAAATGCGATTGCAATTTTAACAGGAAAAAATGAGATAGAGCTCAAAAACACTTGTTGGCCAACGGAAGATGGATATTTTGACACTTGTGATTTCATCTGGAAGAATTATTCAGACCACGGCTATCGCACATCATTTGGTGAAGATGCTGCTCAAATCTCAGCTTTCAACTACATGCAGAAGAAGGGGTTCAAATACCCACCTGTTGACTACTACCTGCGACCTTCCCTCCTCTACCAAGACATTTATCTCGGGCACACGGAATTTTACAACGCTTTTGCTTGTTACGGCCCACGACTTGCTTTCCAAGTAATTTTAAACTCTATGAAAAACATGGCTTTCGCCATGAATAAAACTCATCGATATTTCCAGTATTTATGGGCAACAAGTTTATTCCATGACGATTCAAATGCTCCATTTCTCCTGGATAAACTACTATTAGACACGTTAACTTGGCTGAGTGACACTGGATATTTGAACAATACGATTTTCATATTATTGAGTGATCACGGTATTAGATGGGGAGATATTCGTGAAAATACTTTCCAAGGAAAATTTGAGGATAGGATGCCTCTCCTTCAAATAGTTTTCCCCACGTGGTTTAGCCAAAAATATTCAAAAGCCGTGAGTAATTTGAAGCATAATCAGAAAATGCTGACTACACACTTTGATCTACATGAAACACTCATGGATCTCCTCTTCCTCCAGAGTAAAGTGTCGAATGAGCATGTTCAAGAAAGAGAAAATAAGTTGAAAGAGATTGTGGAGCAAAAAGGAAAGAACGGGAAAAAACTTCCCAGAGGAATCAGTTTATTTCTGCCTATACCAAAGAGTCGGGAGTGTGAAAGTGCGGGGATTGATAAGCATTGGTGCGTGTGTGGTTCGGTAAAAACTTTAGCATTGGAAAATAATACCGTGGTGAGAGAAGCTGCAGATTTTATTGTTTCCCACATCAATTCGAAACTTAAAGATTATCAAGAATGTGCTCAACTAAATTTACACAAGATTATACACGCTCATGTTGTTCTGGTCGATGAGAATCTGGATTTCCAGATGGATGAATTAACCCAAAGTCCAGTTCTGTATACAAAAATGAATACTAGGGGTGAAACTCCTGAAGCTCAAACCTATGAAATCACTTTGAAAACTAGACCGGGATTCGCAGTTTTTGAATCTACAGTCCTACAGTTAGGAAATGGAGCGTGGTCTTTACAAGGTGATATCAGTCGAACTAATTTATATAGAAACCAATCTTATTGCACGGACAATTCAAAGTTGAAGAAATTCTGTTACTGTGTCATTTGAAACTAGAAACTATATAGAAAATATGTGTATTTTACCTTTTATTGTGCACATCATGTATTTCTACATTTACAATCTACGATCTACAATTTACAATGCACATTTGACCCATTTAAATGAACTGACCTTGAACCTTGAGCTGAGGTGGTCCCTTAAGGAAAAGGCTTGAACTGAACTGTCACAAAAGTTCAGTGGTACAAAATTACAAAATACAAAATGAATACAAATAAAAATGAGGAATACGATGAACTTTTATCTCGTGTTATGCGTGTACGCACATTTTTACTTCTTACGCATAATATATTATATTCATATCATATCTTCAGCCACCGCATGTATACTGTATACCATGTAGTTTGTAGATTATAGATGGTACATGGAAGGTCAAAGGTTTGAATTAAAGAGTAGAGAGTAGTGAACTTTCCTTCAAACTCATGATGCTCGTAGCAAATATGTGTAGCAATTTCCAGCATCCAGTATCCAGCATCACATAACAAAATCCTCAAGTGTAAACTGTAAACTCTGTGCATTTTCTTCCTCTTCGTCTCTCTCTCTCTCTGTTTTGTGTTTTGAGTTTTGAGTTTTGTGTGTCAGTGGTATATCCATATTCTATATTAAACGTATCATTTATTTCATTTATCAGCACCGTTTCACTTTTCCCTATGTAGCATAGAATATATAATCTGAAGAGTTTGTTTGTTTTGTTATTTTTCTCAAATCTTAAATGATTTAGCAAGTGTGTACTGATTAGTACTGATATAATTACTTCAAATTTCCCGTTCATTAAGAAAAAATTATATATTCAATATTTGTCATTTCTTGGAAAGGACGGCCTGGATGTGACGCAACAATTTCCTATTTTCTATTTTCTAGTTTATGTTACACAAAGAAGAGGAAGACGAATTGATACATGTCAATATACATGGAATAAATAGAATAGAATGACATAGATTTTGTTGTACAGTGAACAACTTGAGACTTGAGAATCTAAAATCTAAACGTCATTGTTTTCATTATCATTTGTTTTTTCCGTCGTTTGTCGTTTTATTTATCTTATCACGTTTCCCTCTTTTTTAGTTAAGATAAAACTACAAGTTACATGTGTGTGTGTGTTTGTAAGAGATATAGCTGTACATTGTACATGCTAACTCCTAAAGCACATGTATCAAGTACCCACTATCCAAGTAATGCATTTTCAAACGCTAGAATCTAGAATCTTCATGTGTTAACAATTGAAAACAGGTAAATTGTAAATTACTTAGTACTACACCGAGAATCTGGAACACATCACACATTATTTTTTGGAAATCATTTCTTCCCAAAATAATATTAGTTTCATCCTCAAGGTTTTTCTTTTCCTTATTAAAAGTTGTGAAAACCCAGCTATTCGCAGTGTATATTAAATTAGCTGTGTGGAAATGACTGTATCGTTTGTTTTAAAAATAATATAAAATTTTGTTTGTACACCAGAGTGCATTTAAAAACCTGAGAAGCGATGTTCTCTCTATAACTTCTTTGTCACGAAAAGAAATATAGTTAATGTGAAAACGTTTTTGTGATTCTCAGTTTCAGATTAGATTTAGTTAGGTAGTTACTTAAGCTAGTTGCGAATCCCTCCAAAATTTTACGTTCAGTCAAATTTAAAATTATTCAAAATTTAAAATTCAAAAAAAAAGTCAAGGGAAAAATACAAAACATTTCAATTTTTTCTAAACACTCTAAAAGCGTTTTAAACGCTGCTTTTGCCAAAGATTGACTTCTTCTTGTTGCAATTGTAAACACATAAAGTGGATGCTCGTTATCAGAATGTCAAAATGTCCAATCACATCAGAATTAAGCCAACGTGCGTAGTTCCATTTAGATAACATATCAAACGTTATGTAAATATAAGTCACAGTGATTATCAACCTTTTAAACAACTAAAATGACCACAACATTTTGCCTAAATGTACCTGTACACATGATAATTCGTCAAAATCTAAAAGCTATATCAATATCAATATCAAAAATTCTAGTTGACAATTATGAATTATGAAGTCCAATCAAAATACTCAACACTCAACACTCAACAGCTTTGTTTATTTAAGTTGAAGGGGAATCATAAAACAACAAATAGGATGAAAAAACAAGAGTATTCAGCGGATTTAATTCGGGTGGTTCAACAAGCAGTAGCAGTGATTTGCAAAGAATAACGAGTGGATAAAATTGAGCTAGAGGCTGAAACCGAGATTTATAGATTTTACGTTAGCAGTGATGACGAGTGCAATTTCAGAAGAAAATGAATTCATAATGTACTTTTACCGTGCCGTTTCTCCGTTTCAGGTAAGCCTTTGATAAAAAATGCAGGAACACAAAAAAACTGATTATCTCAGCGTAATCCTCTATTTTATCAATCATTATCTAAAATCTAAATACTAAATGCTCATTTCTACATAATACTTTTTCACAGAAATCCGTCGTCCATCATCCAAGTTCAAAGGCAAAAGCAGCCTGCGCACTTGAAAATGCTGTGAAATGATGAATGATGATTTTTGTTTCGAGGGGCGAGCAAAGGATTTTTAAAAGTAAAATATTACTAGTGATTATGTGTGTGTACACGTAATATTTTGTACAAAGTTCAAGCCTTTTATAAACGTTTTTGGAATGCTCATCAAGTATTTTTTGACATTCGATAGGACAATTATCATGTTTTCAATGATAAAATGCAGTTCTATAGGAGAAAAACAAGATTCAATTTGAACCTCGAAAATCCAAAATCAAAATGAATAGAAAAGAAGAATCGCTGAATTTTACTGAAGGACTGTCATCAAAAATTAGAGATCGAAAATCAAGTGTAACTACAGTACAAAAAATCTTTATGAAGAACAGAATTTTACTTCTATTGATTCTTGGATGTTCAGTTTTCTTTTATGTCACATATGATTCATCTTCGATTTACCTACGACCGCTACTCGTCCCGGTAGAATTTCAGACCCCCCAAAATGTGACGAAAATTAGTCAACAAGCGCGTACAACCTCACACTATGAGCCAAGTTACAAGGACCTGGAAGATGTAAATTATTACACCAGTTATTCACCAGAGAGTTCAAAGGAAAATGAAACATTCTCCATTTCATCCACCAGTTCAACTCCTAGTTCCAAAGGTAAGAATTAAGAATTACAGAATATGCAATTTTATACATACAATAATTCTACCATGTATAATGTATAATGTGAACTCTAGAGTCTAGAGTCTAGACTAACCACACAACGTTTGTGTATTTTGTAAAGGCAAAATTTCTCCAGCTTTTCCTGAACTACGGAAAGAGGAAATTTCTTGCCACCTCCCAAATTTGAAACCATTTGACTCCTCAATTCTAAAGTATGTGGAAACACCGTCCCCGCTGAATTGTGCAGACAGTCATCCGCTTATTTTCACCTCGGATTTAAATCACACTTTGATCCAGTTACAAGATCCAAAGGAGTACAATTATACTAACTGCTGCTTCCGCGCTTTTAGTAAATATACAGGCTCGGAGAGTTTAGTGGTGTAAGTTTATTTATTGCTAAAAAGATTAAAATTCAATTTAATTCAAAAGCCAAAAGATGCGAATTTTCCATAAAAAGTGAATGAATGTAAGTATAGTACTTTGACTTTTTTCCTGTTGTCTTCTCTTAGGAAATCAAAGTCATGTATTCGGATCCGAGAAAAGAAGACTGTGATTCCTAAAGCGGTAGAATTTATAGAAATAATTTGTTTACAAGACACGGAAACTGTTTTCGTTGACTTATTTGGTTTCGTACCACCAAAAACCAAATCTAAGACCAAAGAGTCTAAGAAATCTGGAAAAAGTGAAAGTTTGACAAGCAAGAAACAACTGAAGAGAAATAACAACGTCAACATCAATCCAAACGTCCTAATACTAGGAATTGATGCTGTGAGTCATATGAATTTCCAGAGAACAATGCCACTAACCTATGAATATTTAACAAAGAATCTGTCCAGTTTGAATCTTAATGGATACACAAAAGTACGAATGCACAACTTCAATATTAAATAAAGAAACAATTTTATAATGTTGCATTACTATTCTGGCCTTTGACACTGAGTTCAATAAAAAAAACTAAATATTTTTAACATTTTAGGTCGGAGATAACACCTTTCCAAATATAAGTAATGAGATTATAAATTATGAAAACCCAATGACAATAATATTATACTTTAGATTTAGTTTTTCTGAAGTTGAAACCGCAAAAATGTCTGATAAATTTCAAACTTGTTTAACAGTTCCAGTGACCACTGGTTTGAATGTAGCGGAATTGGAAAAATCCTGTTGGGCAGAAAATGGTCATTTCGATGATTGTCCATTCATTTGGAAAAACTACTCATCCAAAGGCTACATCACCGCCTACGGAGAAGATGCGACTTGGATGGGGATTTTTAACTATGAAAAGAAAGGATTTCACATCTCTCCCACTGACTACTATTACAACACCCTCACCTACAAAATGGACAGTGATATTGGACATGAGAATTTACTCAATGCAAATATCTGTTATGGACCACGACTCGGTTTTGAAATTTTACTAGATTTCATTAAAAAAGTGGCATTTTCCATGAACAGAACAGTTCGGAGACAAAAATATTTCCAATTTATTTGGGCTACAAGTTTATTCCATGATTTGCTCAATCAAGGAAAATTGGGAGACCAACTCTTACTGGATACTTTAAAGTGGCTTAAAAGTGAGAAGTATCTAGAAGATACAATTCTGATTTTAATGAGTGATCATGGAATTCGTTGGGGTTCAATCAGAGAAACTGTTCAAGGTAAAATGGAAGAGAATATGCCATTCCTCTATTTTGCTTTCCCCGCCTGGTTTTCTGAGAAATATCAGGCGGCTGTGAGTAACATGAAACGAAATGAGAATAGACTGACCACTCCATTTGATCTCCATGAAACTCTCAAGGATTTACTACATCTTGAAAATATTGAGAATGAAAATATTCGTCGTCGTCATTTTGAACTGTCCGCGTCCGTGTCCGTGAATAGTGCCGTCGATAGTGGTGAAATCGGGAACGGTAACGATACTTCGTTGTTGCCTCGTGGAATTAGCCTCTTCCAATCAATACCCCTGCAAAGAAATTGTGTGGATGCTGAAATTCCGGAGCATTTTTGTGTATGTCACTCCACAAACCCCGTGAATGTGGAAAATAATACTTTGGTTGAAGAGGGAGCTCGAAGTGTAGTACATTTAATTAATGGAATGTTCATCCGATTTCCTCAGTGCCAAATGCTAATTTTAAATGAAGTGATTAGTGCTCAAGTTTTCCAAGCGGATAATGAACAAATATCCGATATTTCCGAATTAATTAGTGAAGCGACTGATCCACGTTTAAATAAACAGACAGTGAAATTTACTCTGATTTTTTCAGTGAGTCCCAGTGATGCTAAATTTGAGGCAACAACGTCTCGTCAAACGGATGGACATTGGGAACTTTTAGGTGATATCAGTCGAATTAATTTATATGGGAGTCAAAGCTCCTGTGTCTCAGACTACAATTTAAAGAAATTTTGTTTTTGTGGTTAATTTGTTTTTCAAGTTTTTTATGTTTGTGTCAAAATACTTGTATTCTGTAATATTTATTTACCTTTTTGATATTGATATTTGATATTATATAATAATTTATAAATAATAAACACATTTTACGCTATTTAAGCTGCGTTAGCATTTGAAACGATTAAACACGTGTATTTAAGTCGGTTCATGCATGCCGCCTCGTGGCATAGTGCTCAAGCATGTAGTTCTTGAATTTGGGCGCAGATGGACATTGCAACTGGATAGTGAATTTAGAACTTGGAATTTTAATGGGGCTGAAAAAAAGGTATTGAACATTGAGCACGTTGAACAATAATTTTACGTTTCGGGAAAAATGCTACTCTATTTCTTGAAATAATTCCAAAATCATCAATAATAATAATGTATTAATCAGCATTCAGCATGTAGAATCAGATCTCACACCCGAGAATTTTGTTCTCATTGAAATTCTACTCTCGCATCTCATATTTCTAAATTCTAAGTAAATAAGTTCTAATCGACAGTGGATGATGTTCCTTGGACTTTTAGAAATAGTAATATTTGCTAAGATTTTGGTTCCTTTATAATTTTGAACTTTTGTAAAAAAGACTTTTCTTATTTAATGAGCATTTAGGCAAGAATATTTGAAAAACTTTGATCATTTACAGCTCTACACTCTACACATTCGATTTCAATTTAGGATTCTTTGTATTTGTTCACATTTTACATATGATTGAGTATTGGTAATTGAGACTTTGGATAAAGATCAAAGCTATAGTATGTAGTTTGTAGAATGTAGTAGTTGATTGAATGTAATGGTAGCTTATTAAAAAATGATGATGATGATGATGATGATGTTATGAAGATGCTACATAACCCCAGGTATAATGGGGTTACTTCAAAAAAGTTTCGACCCCCTGCCGTTCAAATCTTCATTTCAGCAGCTCCGGTCAACATCGTGTGTGGTTCTCTAGAACTCTAGAAGGTAACAATTAGGAGTCTACACGGAAAGGTGGGAAATATTACGGAAAGAAGGCGCATTGAATTGTGTGGGTGCTAATTCAATGTTCATTTCTCTCTTTCAAACTTTTTTCTCCTCTTCCTCTTCTCCCTCATTTTCTCACTATCTTCTCACTCCTCACTGTACTTTCGACTCTTATTCTTCTTCCTCTCGGACCATTTGCACTCTGCCCAGTCAAAAATATTGAACAAAACTCTACCCAGACTACGGGAAAGGTTACCTAAATTCAAAATTCAAAGTCAACTTGGTTTATCCTACACTCTAGATTCTAGAATCTAGACTCTATTAAGTCAAGGTGTAATATAATATTAGGAAAAGGAGAAAAGTAGAGTATAGAGTATGAGCTGCCCAAGTCCACTTCCAATCCAATTCAATTCCATGCCAAGTCAAGTCAAGTCAAACCAAACCAATATGTGAGTCTCTATACACACACTACATTTTCATGCTTTATACATCATGTACATAAATCCATGATCACACACAGAATTCAGAAGAAAAAGAGGAGCAAGTTCACAATGAGAAGAATAAGAAACGGCCCTTGAGGGAAACTCATGAAAAGCAAACCGACAGAGATCGACCTTCCGACTAGTGAGACTGATGTGTACCTTCCTGATAGTGAGAAAATTACATGTCGGTACGTCTGACTTTTCTCTTGCTCTCTCTCCCTCTCTCGCACTCACTACCTCAGCACATACCACATACATACACAATACATAAACGTACGATAGATACATATAAATTCACGATCATCTTCAAAAATATCTATGTATGTATGTGAAACGTAAAAGAAGAGGGAAATATGTAGGGAGTAGAAAGAGAGAGAGAGAGAGAAGGTGGTACAGATTTTTTGTACCGCTTACATTCACGTAAATACTTAACTACTGCATGTTCTACAAATATTTTTCTGCCGGTCTGTAATGTAAATTCTTCACATCTCCTTTAATTCTCTCAAGTTCTTCTTCCTCAATTAACTATCAACTACTCTTCTCTTTCTCTCAGCTAAATCCACTATTATCATACCATTCCAATTTACAGCATGAGCAACCTTATTCTGTGTAATATCTTATATCATACTTTTAACATGTACATTGTACATGCACCATGGTCCATGCTCAATGATACATGATACATGCTGTAGCGACCCTCTTTTCCATTCTTCTTCTTCGTCTTTTCTCTATACAATTTGGAACATTTTCCATCTTTTCTACTTTTGCATTTGAAATTTTTTTCACAAATTCATGATCATTTGTCATATTCCATAAAAGTGCAATGTGATACATGATACATGGTACAAAATACAGAATATTACAAGCCCATGTTTTCTTTGGGGCATTTGGTTTTTGGCAGTAGAAAGTAGAAAATGTAAAAAAGTATCTATAGAAAAAAATGCAGTGACATGAATTTTTCGGTGCATTTTATATTATACATATTGTATAATCTGTGTCTATGCTGTATGATAAGCATGGAATTTCATATTACATGTATTAAAATCTAAATCATTGCTTGCTGACAACTGGAAGATGATATGGAAAAAATGAAAGGGTTGAATAAATTAAATGAGAAAATGAGTAAAGTCATTTATTGTAGCCTCTAGCCTCTAGCTGATATTTAGTTGTGGCTAGGAAATTCATGTGCACAATGTGCAATATACAATATAAATGTAAAATGTAATATGTCTTTACAAATATCTAGTGCCTAGAACCTAGAACCTAGTGCAATATTATATTACACTGGATGTTGTATATTATTCTATTGTATTGCAATGTATTGAAAGGTTCATTGAGAAAAGTCATTTGATTTTGAGTTTTGAGCTTAATATCTATCGTCTGCAGTCTGCAGCCTGCACTTTCAATGCATTATCATATTGTTATTATTTACTTCTCCAGGCTGCCGGCTATGCTGTGATCATGTACAGTGTACAGGTATGTGTGATGAAATGTTGGAGAAGGAATCAGTAGTACAGAGAACATAGAACAGGGCAGAGTATATACGATAGCATATACAATATACAATGATCCGTGAAAAAACTGGAGACTATGTGTGAAATCCTCAATAAAAATTTCTTTGATTTTACAGCCTCCTTCGCTCATTGAACTGGTCATGTATGCGTGTGTGTTGTATCTGTATGTATCATGTATATTGTTTTCTCCTAAGAAACTAGAAACTAAAAACCAGTAACAGATCCAGAATTGTTCACTCATTCACAAAATAGAAATAGACCTGCTACAAATGAAATGCTACAATGGAAATAAACAGGGAACTAAATTTCCAAAATTCTCCAGCCTGTAGTCTCTAGTCTCTAAACTCTACACTCTACACCGTCAAATCACAATACAATACCCGTAAACTGTCCGTTGTACATGGAAGGATTTTCTTTATAATAATTTGGCGCCGTCCAGATTAACTTTTCATTTTAATACTTTAATAATATTGAGATTTTACGTATGGAGTCATTCCTTCTTCTGTCTTCTTTTCACTCTCCAGACTCGAGACTTTTAAGATGTGAGACTCATCTTCCTACAGATATTTTACGGTCTTCTGTATTCTCAGTTCGGTATTTGGTATTATGATTACTTGTGTGTGAGTGTTAATATCACTAATATGGAGCAATAAAACATTCTGCTTAGTCCAAATAACAATAATAATAATGATGATGGTAATAATAACAGTGTAATAACCTATTTGTTTTGTTTGTTGTGTAGATTGTAGATTGTAGATGGGAATACAGCAGGGTCAGGTGAAAATTAGATTGCTTTGAGACTAGAGACTAGAAACTAGAAACTAAGATTTTATTTTATTGCAGGTCAGACAGTTCAGGATGAGACGGAGAATGACGGAATGACCCTATTTACAATTTGTGTAGGTTTTCTCTAAACTCTAAACTCCAAAGACATACCTACAAATAGGTGTTAAACATACAACGTACAACATACAAGGTTACAACTAAAAGATGATAAAAATAATAACAATAATTTCCCCGTTTATCATGAATCATGAATCATGAATATTTATGATTATGATTATGATTTGTAATTTGTACAGTAATACTTGATACTACGGTGAAAATTACGTTTTAAAAATCTTGAATTTATGGACTATATTACAACAAGATAAACTAATTTTTTTATGAGCACATGATACCAAGTAAAAATATGTGTAATGAGTTTGATGTGATGTGATTTGGTATTCCATGTCATATTTGAATTTTGAAAAAAGCTGAACACTGAGCGTGAACAAGATGAGCAACATATTTTCTATTGTTGTATCCTGATGAAGAAGAATAAATAAAATATTATACGTGTTCAGTGTTCAGTGTTTAGTGTTCACAGTGTGTATAGTGTAAAGTATACATTACAGACGTCAGATGGTCAATTTCAATAATATTACAGGTATTTTGTATCTATGTTGTTCCCTTATGTAATAATTTTGATTATTTATTTGAGTATAAATATAAGATGAGACGAAGAGCATAAGTATATTATGGTATAAATGTGCATATTCGTCTATCTGTAACCTATAATGAGAAAATGTCGATTTGATTCATACTTTATTCTTTATCATTCTCTGTTCATTGTACGTCGTTCATTTTACAAGATAGAAGATAGAAGGCGCAAGGTACATGTCAATATAAATATAAAAGTAATTTGATTAAAATGGTCAAGTTCCAACTCCAACTTCTTCTTCCCAGTCAATTTATATGGATTTGTGAAGTGTGTTGATTAAATATGGGCTGTGAAATAACCAGAAAAGTATCGGATGAGACAACATAGACATTTTAATGCAACAAGGGCTGTGGAGTGTGCAACAGTTTTTCAATAAGTTTGTTCATGTCTCAAACCTAGTACACTCTAAATTCTAATACATATATTTAAATAAAAATATTTGTACTTTCTCGTAATTTATCCATCAGTGACAGCTTGAAGCTTGGACATCGAGCATTGAATTCTCCAAGTTAGACAAATGTACATAATACATAATATTACATATTTCATTCTTTTTTTGATAGTTTTAAAATATTTTAGGTACAAATAACATGAGTTTGACTTTACTTCACTCGGTTTATCCACCTTTGAAGTTTTGAAGCTTTAAACCTAGAAGTTTATATTTTTTTCGTGAAAGTACCAAAAAACAACAACTACTACTTCTTTCAGAGTGTACATAGCAAACAGCAAATAATGCACGAAAATTTGACATCTTCCGGAAAAATTCTTTCCAGTTTTTTTAATACAGAATACAAAATACAGCGTTTGTATGCTGTAGATATGTATATTATTTTTATAAAGATAAAAGATAAAGTAAGCACTAAAGTCTAAAGTATTATTCAAAATTCCAATCTTAAAATGTAAAATAATAAAATGCAAACGTGCACGCATTAATTAAAACTGTAGTTAAAAAATTCCATTTGTTTACATTCTATGTAAAATGTACATTGGCATTGTGCATTGTGGATGCACAATAAAGGTTTTATTTTGAAATCTTGGTGCGTTCTACTAAATATCTACTATCTACCCTTCTTCTGTTGTCTTGCTTTGATGTTTTATGATGATTATTATTAGAGACACGGGCAGAAACAGAAGCAAACAAAAGGGATGGAGGAGGATGGCCTTTCAGTCATTTTCCTGTGTAAAGAATTCGTCAATTGCACAGCTATTTGTATTTTATGAGCCGACTGAGTGTAATTTGATATTTTATGCATACAAAAATGCAACTGAGTGAGTAGTGAGTGAATATGTGTACACTGTACACTGTACACACATAATTTTTTTTTATGGAGAATGAAAATTCGTGTACACAGTACACATGAGCATCAAAGGGGTATTCAGTATTCAAAGAGAGGGATGGATATATTTGTACAGAATCTGTACTACAAATGTATGTAAATTGTACAGGTAAAAATATAATGTGGATATCATGTAATATTTATTTATAATGACGTGCATGGAAAGCGTGCATACTTTATACATGTACTTTTGATGTGCTTGTATCTTGTATTTTGTGTCTGTCGTGAGGGGTTTAGAGTTTAGGCTGTAGACTGTTAAAGACGGATCTCTTGGTGGTTTTTAGGCCTAACTAATGGAGAGATCAAAATACAAAATACAAACGTAATGATGATAATAAAGGAAAGCCGGTAGATCTAAGCTGAGCTGAGCTCAAGTCTCTAGACTCAAGAGTGAAAGAAAGAAGAAAGAATGGGAATGAGCCCAGAAGAAAAGAAGATGTTCAACGTTCAATGTATGGGTTTCGTTACATTTACAATAAGAAAATATCCACAATCCACAATACACATTATGTGTAGGAAGCATCAAGAAAAAGACCGCTCGCTGGCGTGAAACAGAAAAGAACAATAGAATACATTTAATGCGTGAATCCTCTTGACCAAACACTGTAAAATGACTCAAACAAAAAGATAATGACTCTCAAATGAAATTTCAACTTTGTTTAAGCTTCAAATTCACCACGACCACGACGGTGTCCAGGAACTCTCCAAACTCTAAACTCCAAACTCCAAACTGATTTCTAAAAAAAGTTCTAGATTCTCTCCATGTAGTTTGCTTGTGTATTGTGTATGTATGATTTATTATTATTATGCATGTACTTGTTACTTGTAGTTTATATGTACTACTACTAATACACTTTTGTAAATTTGAATCACTTTTTCTATCAATCTTTCCACAGATTTTTCATTGTCGACTGATGAATGTGTCTCAATTTCCATTTCCCATTCTGTCAAAAGCACCTTTTATTATCGATAATATTTTTTGCGTCAATCATAAATATTTCATGTTAGAAAAAAATCCTTGTAACTTTTATTAACTTTTTTTTCTAAATTCTGATTAATATTATTTTGATGTTGTACAAGTTATCAGTTTGCTTGCTTTGTGCATTGTTTCAAGTATTTAAGGAATATTCGAATAATTATGAAATTATGAATTATGACAAAACTGTTAAAAGTTTATTTTAATTTTTTAGTGAAGGGTTTATGAGAAATCTCGGGAAAATCTTTGAAGGACTCAAAATTTCTAGTCACTTTCAATGATTAATCTTGAGATTTGAGATTCTTCGTTAAATGTCTATTTAAATGTTGGAGTCAAAAAAGAAGGGAGATGAGGTCCAAGTTGATTTGTTTGAATGAAAAGTGTTTTCATTACAGATTTAATGTGTATAGTTGATAGTTGAGACTTGAGACTTGAGACAGATTTGAATTTGAGGATTTGTGAGTTGAGGTGACGAAAAATGTATGGATATTAATCAGCGTCATGAATTTAATGTTCATTTTGAATTGAGTTATTAATAAGGGAGTAAAGGTATGAACACGGGGGGCACAGGCCTCTCTCTTTTTTACGTATCCCTTCCTTCACATACTCTATCCAGGAGAAATATCATAGAAGCATGAATATAGAAAATAGAATATAGAATACAGAATCTAGGTAGAAGAAGAACAAAAGCAAGAGGACGAAGATAGAAGAGAAATCAGGGTCCAAGGATGAGCCAAGCTGCTTAATCTTGTTGTTGCCCAGTGTGTGAGTGTGTGTGGTCTCATATTAACCTCATCTATTAAGATCCGACAACTTATTCTACTTCATCTTCCTGCTTGTGTATTGTATAGCTGTACGTCTTTATGCATTCATTCTATTAGCATGTCTTCCTCATCATCATGTATGAAAAATAATACAACATCTATTCATTATCATATACACACGTTTTAGTCGACTCTTTCACCGTCTCAGTCCCAATTCCTTTTCCGTTTTCCCTTTTCCCAGCCTTTGATTTTGTATAGGTAACGAAATACCTTAGAAATATTCATTTTAAATAATATTTCACTCTCATCTTTTTTACCGAGTACAGAATCACCAGAATTTTGCAAAATCTCAAACTAGAGCTGAAAAGGTAGTGTAATATTTTACCTAAAATAATGCAGTTTGCATTTGTAACACAGAATAAGTTTTGTTTTCATTGAATGTTTTCTGCTCTTTAATCTACCAGTAGTCTAGATTTTGGATTTGGATTTTATTCATTGTTTTGAGTTTTGAGCTTTGAATTTTGAACCATTTTATCTGTTGTTTAACGAGAGCTACCTTTCTCATATTTCTCATTTCTCATGCGTTATGCATTCCCCAACAAAAAATTACATTACCCTAACCCCTGAGTTCCATGTGAATGTGAACTACCATATGTATCGTATCATATAATATAAATGCCCAAGTATATTATACTTGGGCATTTTGTGTATTGTAATGTATTGTGTAGCTTCATTGCATGTAAAATGTACACTGGTGAAGTTCATTCAATTTCATTTTCATCTCTCCTAATAATTCTTGCCCAAACTAAACTTCTCTCCATAATCCATGATCAATATGATCTGTAGAGTGTACTTAGAATATTCAATATTCATTTGATTTAAGAAAAAAAAATGTAGACCAAAAAAATAAAATAGAAAAGCGTAGAGTTTATTTGGAAGCAAAAAATACAAAAGTTACATGCAGCAAGAACGAGACCGGGAAATAAGGGAAAGAATATTTTGTATTTTGTACTTTGTAATAATGATGGATGTACCTCGTGGTTTATGTTTTATTATTTCATCTAGTTTGGTTTCCTCATGAATTTTTCTTCTCGTTGTGTTGATATGCGTGCACATTACGTTAGGTACATGTATCATGTATCTAGTATCTAGTATCTAGATTCTAGATTCTAGATTCTAGTACGTTCCACATATTGACATGAGCTTTATCGTCTTCATGTAAATAAATCAACCAAATATTACAAATTATAAACAACCAATCCAGAATCCAGAGCAAAGCACATTTACATTTCACATTTCAAATTTCACATTTTGTACAGCACATTACCGATCAAGTTTACTTTCTCCTACTTTTAAACCATTACAGATATCGACCACACCACACGCCCAAGAACAAGAACAAAAACAAGAGCAAGCCACAGAAAAATTGATGAAAAATTTGAAAGCAAGAATATTTTCAAAGAAACAATGAGGAAAAAATAAACTTGGAAAATACCAGAGCAGAGTAGGGGCAGGGGTAAAAATAAAATAAAAAGTAAGTTTTTTACATCATACTTATACTATATTGCATAAAAATAACAATAACAATAATAATAACAACTTGGTGAGGTAATTAAGACATTTAAGTCTTGAGTCATAAAAAGATCCCTTCAAAGTTATAATCAAACCCATGACCATACGAATGTAACGTGTTATATGTACTTGTACGTAGATTCTTACTTGGCTTGTGACTTGTGACATTGCACATTGCTTTTCTTCTGCTATCTGCTCTCTATTATACTTTTAGAAAAACGTCTAGTCAGAAGTCTGTGGAAGATTGAAGAAAAAGATAACATATGCTTGCATATTGTAAATAATGTATGTGGAGAAAATTATTACAGAGATAGACAGACAAAAGCCATCCTATAGATTACTCTAGAATCTAGAATCTAGACTCTAGCACATTTTTAGAGGTGGAGGGAACAACTAAAAGCCCACCATCAACCTAAAACCATCAAGCACCAAGCATTCAATTGTTATGCAGACACCACTTAATCTTAACCCATAACATCATTATTACAATTAGCTATAATTATCACGAGAGGGAAAGTCGAAAGCCGTCATTCTTTGAGCATTGTGTGTGTCTTTGTATGAAGTGGCCGAATGAGTTATTACAAATACCTACAACCTACAGTCTACAATCTACAGTACAGTCTACACATAAACACATAAACACGCATAAAAACATGGACAAACACACGTTCGCCCGACGGAGAAAAGACGTTACGCGCAAATAAAAATCTTCATAACAAACACACACAAAGGACAAAGTACATAGAAAAAAATAACCAGAACAAGAACAACAATGGGCGATAATAAAAAGAGCTGTAGATTGTGTATTGTACATTGTAGACTGTAGACTGTAGACTAAGGACGGTCTCTTTATCTCTATCTTTGGTGTTGTGTGTTGTGTGGTGTAGACCGATAGATTATAGTAATAATATTAGGATGGTGATTCTGAATTTTGAATTTGATGGTGGCCGTGCCATTGATGTAGATAATAGATGGTAATATCTGTACAAGTGCTGATAACAGAGAGTACATTACATCTATAATCTATACACTTTACACTACATTTTAATGTTACATACTGAAGAGAAAGAGAGGAAAGTAGGCGTATTAAAAGTGTGAAGTAACTTATGTGAAATGCAGGCAGGTCTTTTAGATTTACGGGGATTTTTTTACATGTGTACATTTATGTAACTGTTTTCTTACATGTTACATATATTACATATTACACATGAGCACAATTTACACTGTACATTTTACATTGTACAATTTATCTACAATAGGATTGGCCATTGAAAAAGGAAGGCAACACCATAAATATCCTTTATAGCCATTTATTACAAGATAAAAGTTTTAGACACTCCAACTGCATATTTAGTGCACAGATTATCTCTCTTACATGGAAAATAAAATCAGAAAAACAAGTCCATATCTTGTATATCTTCTATCTTCAAATTTCAAATGGTCATTCTCATCCTCATTTACATTGATGTTTACCATTTACCATTTACCACGTAGTTAAAAACAGCATTACAGAAATCCAAACAAGTGAAAAATATTATGCAAAAAAAACTACAGACTACACTTTCAAGCTTCAAGGAAGAAAAACAAGAAATTAAATTCGGACTCAGATGATCTATAACAAAAAGTTTGACAACTGAAAATGTCAACTGAATATTGCCTTTTATGTATACTTTTTGCTTGTTCCTATAAAAAGTTAGACACAAAAAACGAATAAAATTAGCTGTAATAGAGGTTGTGTCTTATATTGTAGTATCGTAATAAAAACCTAAGACAAAATTCAAATGTTGTCAATTTTATAGCTAAGGCGTGTGACCATCACATTTCATTGTAGAGTCGCTTGTCGCTTTGTGTCCGTTTGGAGAAAGAGAGGAACAAAATTTACACATGTACATGTACATGTGGGACATTGCGACAAAACAACCATCTGCTACATGTATCTGGTACAAAAACTTTTCGTTTTTTATATTCTTGTACATAAATATAAATAATCTGGATTTTGGATTTGTAAAGGACTGGTTGTACTTGTGCCGTCTAGCTAGTTTTATGCTGTTCACATGAGCAAAGAGAGAGAGACAGACAGAATATTTGCATTTTTGTCAATCCTTCATGACCTATACAAAGTATGTACAATTGCACAATTCGTATTTGTCTAATTTAATTTTACAGTCCTCATATTTTTTCTATAGTTAAAGTGAATAAAAATGAGCGTTCACAGCGGTCCAAAAATCCGTTAAGATGATGTCAAAAATTGCTAACGTTTTTTTTTACAGTACAAAAAAGCCAAGTAAAATCAAATATAATACTAAGTAACATGAAAAAATTTACCACTAATTAGAACAAGAATATTTATAATATTATTTACAATTTTAGTGAAACTTGTAAAAGTGTGTAAAAATTATTAGAATTTATCACAAAATAGTTGAAAAAACTCTTGCAATTTGTTGGATAACACAACTCACAACTCACAACTAACAACTAACAACTAATGAAATTGACACACGTCAATTTCAAAACGTTCTTTGAATTTTGCAAAAATCTCACACTACGAATCGTCAAGTTTTGTTGTTTATTGTTTATTGTTCATCAAAATTCAAAATAGTTTCAAGTTTCAAACCGACGTAGAGAATTTTACTCGTATTCCGTAAGCTTGTGTGTAACAGGGGTTTTCACATAAATAATATTATTATATTATTATGGTGATATGATGATAATGACAAGCTTGAACAAAGTGCGGTTCATTTCATTCGTCATCATGTTCGCACGTTAGTTAGATCTCTTTATTCTTCTATTCATTAGGTAGATGACATAAAATATGTTATTTAAGTCCAAATGTCCCTTCCTCTCTATTTTTCTCTTTCTCTACTTCTTTCTTTATCTCTACACTCCAAACTGTGCACTGTACATTAAGTCTGCTTGTGTGTTATGTGTTATGGTGTGTGTCTCGTGGTTTTAGCGTGACTGGTTTCAAATTTCCTTCGGAGTGCGCCCGAGTTTTTATTTATAATCCGAGTCTCGAGTCTGTAGAGAATAATATGAGCTGGGCACTCAGTCGTATAATATACCTCTTTTATGTACACTGTACACTGTAAACTGTACACACTTGTGGTTGCTACATTACACAAATTACAATGCTTAGTGCTCAGAGCTTGACAGTTTGTGGTATTTTATATTATTATTTCATTAATGTATTCACAGCATTCCATTTTTTATATTTCCATCCTCACGATTCTTTCATGGCTGTACAAAATTATGTAAATATCATTCCATTGTGGAAAATTCTGTCACACAGTTTTAAATTGTCAACCAATCAGCAACTTGCAACATCAAAAACTACAAATAATAATGAACAAAATCAACAGCCTGAATTTTGAATTTTGAATTCCAACAACAAGTTCGAGTACACTTCTACAATGTACATTTTGTGTATTGTGTATTGTGTACAAGAATCAAGTACATTTTATAATATGTTTTATATTGTAAAAATGTATGAGTACCTTTCAGAATGAGACGTGCGACAAGAATTTTCTCATCGTAATGTTTTCTGTAGGTCTTTCTAATGGTAATATAGTGTCCAATAAATTTGTTGAGTAAATTCCCAAATTCCCTCTTTAATGAAATTTATTCCTCAGTTTGATTCTCAATTACATATTATTATTACTTCTGTAACTGACAAGTTTATTATTCAGAATATTTCACGTTGCACGTGATGACAATTTCAATGTTAATCAATTCAAAACTTAATGATGCATAATTTATATCGGCTCAATTAGGTAATATTAGTAGATTCCTGATTTTGGTGACAAAAAATAATTTTTATTGACTTTTATCTAGATTCTAGATTCAAAGGTGAAAAATATGCATGTGTATAGTATATTCTTGTGATACACAGACACATGAGTATCATGCATCATGCATAATGTATAATGTATAATGTAATTGAAAGGTGGAATTACAGAAAAAATGGACGTGAGACGGGAGTTGAGAGAAATAAATCGGCTTCTCCTTGTCTTCACTTTTCTGATAAAGTTATTCTTCTGGGTAAATAATAGAGAGAAAAATAGATAGAGATCTCATCATCATTAAATTAAAATGATGTTGGATGTTGGGCTTTCGCTCTCCCTCTCAATTCCAATAGATGATTGAGCTGAGAACTTTTTTCATGAGAAAATACAAGAAATTCTTTGAAAATTATTTCTTTCTGTTTTCTAAAACTTGTTCAACTGATTTTGAATTCTGACTTCTTTAGCTTTGCTATTAGTATTGACGTTGGTTGTACATTGTACAGTATATAGAATATAGAATATACCTTAAAATTCAAAATGCAAAGCCTCCAAGTCTAACCTGATCAGACTTTTCTTGTGATTTTTCTCCAAACTCTAAACATATACAACATACAACATAACGTAATATAACATACATTCGGTAAACTGTTTGATGATGATGATGAGGTGGATGAGGATGATACGATATGTGTAATGCAGAAGGTTGTTTGAAGTTGGAGCGTATGTTTGAAGGCTTATGATCTCTCCCGACTTCACTCTGTAATGATAGGTAATGACTAATATTTTCCCTGACCACCACCAGTCACCATGGAGTGAGATAGATAAACGCCGAAGAAGAAGGCACCTTTTCATTTAAGTACCCAAACTCTACTCTCTACACTCTCAATTTACTTTAGTATCCAGTATCTAGTAGCTATATGATGTATGATTATGATGCATATTGTATGCTCTACATACCTTTGCTTTGTAGGTGTAAGTTGCAAGCATTACCTCTAATTTTTTTGATTCTCTCAAAAGAACTTACCGTAATACCGTAGTTTCTTTACACTGCTCTGACTGAATAAAGTAAAAGTAACAGATCTATCTACAATCTACAATCTATACAACCTAGATTCTAGATACATGAGGACATGCGTTCCATGTTCCATGTACCACATTCTGTATTCTGTAGTACGTGTATATTACCTATTGTAGATATCTTTGGTTCCCTTAAAAAGATTTATGTACAAAACAAAACTCGAGCATGGCATATTGCTTCAATTGCTTCATTTCTTTCTTCACTCTCTCTCTCTTCTGTCCTCTGTACGTTGTACATATTTTCGGTATTGTGTGTTATGTGTACTGTATGTAATCATATTTTCTCTTCTTTTTTCTTTTTCTATATAAATATGGGTAATCGGTAGACTAGAGACTAGAGAGTAGAAAGTAATGTATACATTACTTGATCCAAAGAGCCTTAAGCGAGCAGGATATGAACCTTATAATTTGCTCCTTCTAATTTATTCTTCATAGGCGTTCCTTCGATCTGTCTTCCAATCAACCCCGCCACACTTGAAACTCTATTGATTTCCCTTTGCTTGCGCTTTTCCTCTTTCTCTCTCTTCGTCTTTGTCTTTGTCCCCCTCATCGTATCGTTCTTTCCTCAAAGTGTAATATAGTCTACTTTTGCCACCAACAACCAACAACCGACAGTCAGCATTTACCTACAACCTACAATCTACAACCTACAAACTTATTAATTTTATACCTATATTGTATATTGTTACCGCTATAGGTAAAGATACATCGATTCCCATACAAAATCCCTATTACCTACAGAAAACCCAGAGTGTTTTACCAACATTTTTCATCGTATTTATGTTGGACAGCGGTTTACATGTTTCAATGTAGGCGAGATGTGTAGGTTACTTCAAAAATACACAAAAGACATACATACATACATACAGCCGCTGCCTTTGTTCACTCTTGGACTAAATAACAAAATTTACTTATGAAAAATGTAAA
This sequence comes from Sminthurinus aureus, assembly GCA_034698265.1. NCBI lineage: Eukaryota > Metazoa > Arthropoda > Collembola > Symphypleona > Katiannidae > Sminthurinus > Sminthurinus aureus. The sequence continues at coordinate 66,462 of JAQGBH010000043.1, forward strand.
ATTTCGGTCAAAACACTTTACAGCTCTTTCATTTTGGTCTTCATTATACACAGATAAATACAGAGGGAAAAAACAAACCATTCATTACACTTTTAGCCATAATAATAATTACATACAAAATACAAAGTAAATTGTTTTGAATCTTGAATCTTGAATATCTGTAGAAATGAATTTACAACTTGTGGATTGGCCAATTGAATCCAAATTCCATCCATCCAAATTCTGCTGATTTTTTTATTGGATACTTTAAACGTTTTGTTTTGTTTTCCTAAACATTTATAGTGTTTAGAATTTGGAAAAGTGTTTAATAAAAATTTGGGTTTTGGATTTTGGAACAATTCATTTTCAGGGCTTTTTAACTTTTTAACTGTGAGAAAACGTTTTCATTTTGTACGCTGCTTTTGTATTGTTTTGACCACAGTTGACAATAAACAAGAGTTTGTAGTTTGTAGTTTGTCACATTGATTTCTTTGTGAAAAGTTCCATTGACTACGAGAACTATGAGCCATCACAGCTATCAGATATATTTTATGTCGTATTGTCGTATCAGTAGTAAAAGACAAACTGGCCGCAGGGATAAATGAGAGGAAGGAAATGAGTCGGAAAATTGTGTATAAATTTCTAGGTATGACTATTTTAAATTTAAAACAAGTATTGAACATTGAACATTGAACGTTATTGAACAATTGTAAATTGTAAGTGGTAAGTTTGTATGTGTAGGATGTACAAGAGACAATAGCTATAATAATAGCACGTACAATAAAATGAGACCAAAAGTAATAAAGACAAGTATTATTATTATTATTGAGCGAGTAAACAGGACATAAGTGCATCAAACATCAAGTCATTCAAAGTCAACTTATTATTTGCTTTGCATGTACACACTTTGTACAGGCACATGCACAGAGTACAGAGACGAGCGGTTTTTCGGTCCTTTGTAATAAATACCAAAGAATGTTTGTTATTAAGTGTTCAATTTGCCGCCTTTTGTCAATGGATTTTTGTGGTACCTTTTTTGTTCTACTCCTATTGTACAATTAAACTTTGGTATTGAGAATTGAGTGGTAAGGCCCTATGTACTGTATCCATATATAGTCTATATCTCATCTGACTTTAAGGTTCTATCAAAGCGGGCAGTCCAGTCCAGTCCAATGTCAATGCCAAAGCACAAAGATTACAAAATTATTATTATATTATTATTATAGACAGTGTGAATATTTTTACCACCCTCAAGCCTCAAGTTTCTGTGCATTACTTCTTCTGGGAATATAATAATACACATAAGAAGGGAGGGAGAATGAATAGCTGAATGAACTACACGTTGAACGTAGAATGGAGAGGTTAACAGTGAGATCTTTGGAAAATCTACTTAATTGTCGAGGTGAGCATTGGGCATGAACAGAAAAAAAATTTCAATTCTCACTTTGGTGCTAATAGCCACAAAATATAAAATATAATAATAACAAAAGTCTGTGCACAAACCAAACCAAACCACAACGCACAGAAGTCACTTTACTCTTTCTGAAATACTCTGTACATGGAATCTTTACCGCCCACTCATTTCAATTCACAGCCTACAGCAAAATACCCCACACGCAAACATCTTTCTATTCCAATAATAAAACTATGAAAATTTGTCAACTCATAAAATTATGCATGTTTATTATTTATATACAGAGTACGCACTACACAGAATCCATATACTTGTAATAACTAATAAGTTATTCCGTACTTTATTTCATTAAAGTTGATAGCCATTATATCGTACATTTCTTAAAATGGTCAGTGGTCAAGTTAACAACTTTTGAATGTTGAAAGCATCATCACATATTATATGCTACTGTGTATGATTTTAAAGAAAAACAACTTCCAAATACAAGTATAAAGTTTTATGCCACGTACACCCAAATCCAAAAGTTGTTTTGAACCTGAGTTCGCAATGATAAATATCTGTATACCTCACTTATGATCAAATTTCTTTGTAAAATGGCATCAATCACCAAGTACATTTATTGAAAAATCCTAATTTTCCATTTTTAATACATAAATAAGCACAATATTCAGCACTCAAAACTGAAACTTTTTTCGTAGGAAAACGTTTCTAAATATTGACAGAAATACATGACTTGGGACTTGGGGCTTTTCATGTTTAGAGTTTGGAAATTTTCAATATTGGTTTGGATTTTGGTTTGTTTTGACATGTGGAAGCACGGGTATTTTAACTTGATTATCTATATACTTATTATTTATTATTGAAGTTCTTTTTTCAAAAAAATTTCACACTTTTATCAATAAACAAAGTAGTGTCAAAGCTTCAAGCTCCAAGCTCCAAGCGGAAATGTACGCAGTACGCAGGTGTCTTTTCATTTCTTTGAATGAGGGATGAAATAATAAAGGAATACACATTACACATGTCTTGTCTTTTGTTGTCTTGATAAAGAGAAAAAAGAAGTAGAAGAAGAAGAAGAGTCAGGTAATAAGTACAAGAGAATGGTCATTAAGTAGAGAAATATTCCTCCTTTTGTTGATGTTCATGGGAACAGTTGAAAAACATATCATATCACATGATATCACTTGGTATTATAATTTATAAATCCAGTCAAAACTTTTTGGTTGCTCCCTAGTGTGCTTTTATCTTTTATGTGTGACACTCCATGAAAATTGAAGGATTGCAGGTGCAATTGTCTCTTGTTCTTGCTCCTCTTTGTGGTCCTATCATTTCATGAGTGTTTTTCTTATTCTTAAAAAGCTACCCGCTAATCTCCAGTCTCTCTTTCTCCAAATGTGAAGTGTAAAATGTAATCCAATACAGATGTAAGAATAGAGACTATACAGGCCATTTTCCTAGTTTACTAGAGTCTCAATTTTCAATTACATACTACATGCATGACAATTATATCATGAGGTTTTTATATGTGGATGACGTGAGACTTGAGAAAAGTATTTCATTTTCATACCTAAATGTTTAATATCTTTCTCCTCTCGCACCTCATTAATCATTTTCATCTGGATACACATAAGTGAAGATGTTATGAGCTTAATGACCCAAACAACAAACAAAATGCCGAAACTGGAGACAACACTCATATAAAATAAATAAATAAAAATAATTCAACAGCCAACATTCAACATTTTTCGTTTTTGGAATTCAGTGTCCTTGTTTTAACAAGAAAGCAGAGCTTGAATGGAAGTCTACCTGAAAAATAAGCAGACAACATGTCTGGAATCTGGATTCTGGGCAGAAAATTCAAAATATGAATCAGAACTAGTAAATACATTTCAAGTAAACTTACTGCATATAAAGATAAAAGCAAAGGAATTAATACGTAAGCTTGTTGAAATTTTTACAAAGCCTATACACTAGACACTAGACACATTCACATTTACTCTATATTTAGATATTGCACCAGAGCAGTGTAAAATACGTGAGGCTAGTCATGTTCTCACTTGCAAACTGTATGTGGTATTTGGTATGTAAAAAGTACGATTAGGATGTGCGATGTACAATGTGGAGCAGGAGCAACAGGTGAAAATACCACAGGAGAAACGGCTTAAAAAACAGACCCTGATTAATTAGTTTGACTGCTAGACTGCATGTCGACCGCATTCCAGTCCTAATCTGATTGGTACCTTTCCTTCCTCACTCTGTATATAGTGTATAGTAGTATAATATCATATAATATGTACGAGGTACATAGCACACACAATATTACTACACGCTGAAATACTGACCTAATTTCCAGATATTTTGTTTGTTTTTACTCTAGGGCCATACACAATACACACATACAACAAACATGTGTCTATGCACTTAGGCAGTTGGTAGCAACGTCAATCCGTCTGGTCTGCCTGTTACATTTTATTTTATAGGTACTTTATACATAATACATACGCATCCCTTTGATGCTACTTACTTGGAAATAATAACACAGCAAAACAACAAGTGCTTACATACAACTTACAGGTTCAAATTTCAAAGCCATGTAAAATCGGTCAGAACTGGACTTTTGGTTTTATTTGGTATATTTTTATAATAGCTCACCACAAAAAAATTCATGAGTGTACACATGTATGTAAAAACTAAAATACTTGCACTAAATTTCTTCATAATATTAATGTGCTCGTATTCCCAAAAGAAATCTCATAATATACAGTTGAAAAGATGGACGCAATTCTTTGGGAGATACTCCAAACTCCAAATTGTAGAAGAAAGAAAACGCATGTCGAAAGATGAAACTGATTCTTCTTATAATATATTTGCTCACTCCACAATATCCAATATACATGCTTTTATATTTATATTTTGTGCCTTGTGTTTTCTGCTTTGTATTTACTATCAACTATGAATGAGCTAAGAAAGCAGAGCTGAGCTGTGCTGAGATGAGATCTGAGGTACGTTCAGAATATAAATCGGGAGACTTTTCCACTTTATCAGTCAGGTACTCTGTACAGTGTACACTGTACTTTGTACTCCAGTCTTCTCTTCTCTAATCCAATCCATAAATAAGGAATGGAAGGAATTCTCTTGGGAGGTTATTAAAGGAAATGACAGCACAGAATTGTTTTGATCAGTTCAATTTCTGACTCCAGAGTTGTTTTAATAAATGAATGGAGATTGAACGACGGGAGAAGAATGAGTCTGTAAAATCAATTACCATCCACATCGTCATGGACAGAATCATCACCGCTTAACTATTCCACATTATATTATACATCAACATCAATATTACAAAATACAAAACCGATCCATGCTTACACAATATACAACATACAACATACAGGAAATTATTTATGCATGGTAAATAATATTATTTACGTAACCACCGTCCGTTTTATAGTCCTCATTCTTGATATAATGAATCATGTATAATGCGCTATACTCTATAATACGTATTACTTGCTTGATATATGGTATATGGCGAGGGTGCATGGTTCATGCCATGGGAAAAAGTTGAGAGTTGAGAGTAACGTTTAGAAAACAAACGCAAAAAAGACAATGATTACTTATAAAGTCATCTTGGTGTGTAGTGTGTATATACAAAAGAGAGAGAATATGTACAATATAATATAATCTATAATGTACTTTGTACGTGTATCGTCTACCCAGCCAAATCAACTGTGTTGATAAAAAAGTGAATCAAAATCAAAGCGATGAAATTCAAGTTCAAGTTAAAGTATCTAAGCCCGGCGGAGAAACTGGGATAAAAAACTCATTTGAATGTGCACATTAACCATCAATTCTTCATTATTCATCATGAAAATGCAATAATATATTATTGCACACAACACACAACACACAGTACACATTATACAGTATACAGCATTAGGAAATGGGAAATGTAAACAAATGTTCAAGCTCTCATATATTGTACAACTTAATATCAGATCTCTGACCACTACATTACAGACTACAGATTATGTAGTACAGATTGACCACATGCGCGTTTTAGTATTTTTTTCATTGAATTTGTCGTTTTTTCTGTCCAAATGCCTAAAGTTTCTGGTTTCTGAAATGAACGACAGATGTCACACGTATTTTCCATATTTTCTGTTTCAAGTGCCTTTTCCATTTTGCTTTTTTCGCTCTTTGCATCAAGTATCAAGCATCAAGCATCAAGTTGAACACAAGAGACATGATACATAAATAAATGGAATTTTAAAAGTTTCTTTGCTAAACATGTACTTTTTATTATTTCCTATGCATCTGTATTCCGTATTTACGTGGAGAAACATAATATACATGTACACTGTACATTGTACATCCAGATTCTAGATATGTATGTAAAGAGTGCTATGTGCTATGAGGCAAACGCCTCCAACGAAGCGGCTCAAGACCTCCTGCTGACGACAAGAGTTGCCGAAGAAGGAGAAGAAGATGTACAAAAAGATGAAGGAGATGAAGAAGAAGAACGAGTAAAAGCAAAGCGATACAAGAAATTTTCCTTAAAGAAAGTTGTGAACTTCACTGAGGGCCCTTCTTTTCATCTACAAATGCACATGTAATACTTGTATGTCGTGTGCAGTATTCAGGATGCAGTACATTTCTATGTACATTTTTGTAGACACATGGACATTGGACATTGAACAAACTACAAACTCAAAACTCCAAACTCCAAACTACAAAATATAACACAATGCAATACAATACAATAACACACTATTCCCCATTTCTTCTTTTCTTTCTTTCTTCCTTCTTTCAACAGTTCCAAGTTCCAGGTTCCAAATCACACGGATTTGAACAAAACATGCACTTTACTTGATCTTTCCGTTAACACCCGACTCGTCTTTTTCATCCTCTTCTCATCTCTATGTTATACATTATACACAAGACAGAATAGAACACAGATAAAAGAGGATGAGGACAACAACAAAAGGATAATGGAGAACGGCGGACGGCTAGATGAACAACAAAATGGTACAATAAAAGGAAATTCAGGAGGTAGTCAAATGAAATAAAAGGAAATGAAGCCATCCAAACATGGTCATTCTCCAACATAGTCAATCTGTACCATAATGTTTTTCTGTACACACATTTTATGCATTAGAAAAATGTTTGCAAAGTTCTATTGACCAAAAAATGCTTATAACTTATAACTTTGTTTTTTGTATTCACAATAATTTAAAACTGATTTGTGATCTCGCAATTATTTGTTGTTTTTTTGTGCATTTGACCTTTGACTCTGTTACATTGAATCATGATTTTCAAAATTTTAAGAAGGTTTCTGACTCGCAGTTTTCCTCTTCCTTTTTGACTTCCGTTTCACATGTGAACATAGTGCAGGCACAAGGCACCAGGCACATGGTAAATTGTAAATTGTAAATGGAACAACAGGAACAAGCAGAAAAGTGTCAACGCTAAACAGCTTCCTTCGTATTTCGTGTTTCGTATTTTGTATCGTGTATCCGGATTTTGTTACAAGTTATTCTTCCTTTTCTCTTCATTTCCCCCTTAAACACTCGATTCCTATTTACAAGAGTCAAAACAACACTAATTGATGTTTTACAGCCAGAAAAATCATACTTGTTTTCACACATTCAATACAAATCCGATATTCTTGTGTAGTGGCTTAAAAGTCAAAGGGGAGTTGAACAGCTCCTTTTTTACGAGTACTTTTTAACTTTTAACTTTTTAACTCTGACATTTATACTGAATTTACGTCCTGCGTCCTTGATCTGGTATCTAGTATCTGGTGAAAAACAGCTTGGTGTGAGAAGTGAGGAGACGGAAGATGCATGATAGAATTGTGCATACAATTTTGCTCTGGATTTGTATTTTGTGTATAATTTGGTGTGAAATTGTTGGCTCTTGACTCGTGACTTTGTTGAAAAAAAACTCTCAAGAACTGTTTGTTAAGGACCCAGTTGGATTTGATGGTAATGAGAATGAAAATGAAAATGGTGCTATTTGGGCCTAAATGGAGAATGAAAAATGCTGTTTTAAAGACAGTCAGATAAAAAACCTTTGCATCCAAAATCCAACATTCGCTGTTCCATTCGCTCAACCACGTTGAAAATCGTAAATTAGGGAATTGTAAACCCATTTGCTGTTAGCGTAAGTTTTGATATTTTCCTTAAAATCCATAAAACAAGTATACTTCTGCCTAATGTTCAGTACATGGAGCATGGAGTGTGAAGAAATATGGAGAGAGAGAGAGAGATTCTGAATATAAACTCTATTAGGTGAAAATTTTTCAACTTTAGATGTCTTCATAACTCTCTACTCTCTATGTATAAAAGCACATTGTATCCAAGTACATGCACGTTACACTTCACACTTTACTAGCCCCCTGTTATTCCTCTCCCGTCTTAAATATTTTATGGAATGAAAACAGACAACTTTCCTCATTCTCCACGTGAAAAGTCATTTTTATTCTTTATTTGTAACGGAAAACTGCAATATTTTGCATAAAGTAGGACATAATTCAAATTTTTAGAAAGTAAAGTAAAATTAAAAATAATCCTAATATTGGCAAAAGTACAAGATAAATCTCAAGAATTTTAGTAGCAAATGTAGTATATCTTAATTCAAAAAATCCCACTACAGAGGAAAATCAACCATTAAAGTATGAAATATTAGTACTATTTATTGAGGACTTTATTTTATTTTATTGCGGAGCTGGTGAATGATGAGAATGTGCTTTTTGATTTTGTAAAAACTAAAGTGGAACAATTTGGGATTGAGTAAAAAGTAAAATGCAGTTTGTAGCATACGTAATATTATGTAATACGTAATGTAACACATAACACTGAATGTGGATTTATACGTAGTTGAGCATCTAGAATCTAGAATCTAGAGTTGAGAGTGTAGAGTGTAGAGCATCTTGTTGTTTTCTTGTTGTACACTGTTGAGATATATATTTTTCATTTGGGAGGATCCTGATTGCAGAGCGAAGGAGGAGAATCTGGGGATTGGGGATTCTCCCGGACCACAGGAGACTTGGAACGTTTGTATGAATGGCGTGCCAACTGGCCTATAGAATTATTCGTCCACATTCACGTTCATGTGTGTGTAATAATAATGTTACCTCCAGCTATGCTCTCTATCTATCGGCATAACACTACACACTACAAACTACACAATACACAATACACTACAATAGCATACAACAGAAGAGAGAACATAATAGAATAGAATAGAATACATTTGTGCATTTACATTACATTGCATTATACTGACTCTGACTCTCGCCGCCGCCGTCAACAAGGCAGAAAAGTAAGTAAGAAACTAAGTAAGCATAGGAAACTCTAAACTCTAAACTGTAGGCTAAATGAACAAACATAAACACAGAAACAGACACACACATAATATAGCCCTGTATTATACATTATTATGGTGAATAGTGAATGTGAAACTGATATTGAGAGATAGACAGAGCACCTGAGCTGAGATTGCTCTTGAGTCTTGAGTCTAGAGTCTAGAGTCTTGAGTCTTGAGGTTTGAGTCAACGCAACATATACGTACGAAGTGCTACCTATACCACCAAAACGTTGTAGTCTTTGGTATTCTGGATTCTGGATATAATATATAATATATTGTATATTTACAAACATTATAAGACTACAGTCAACAGTCTACAGGCACTTATCTCTCTCATTCTCTCTCTTTTTTTCTCTCATTCTCAATTCTCATAGGCAAACCAACCACTCTATTATACATTATATTCAGTATATGTCTTTGTGCTTTATGCCGTGTTTTTCTCTATATATGGAATATGGAATGGATCCGCATGTGAACGTGAATGTGATGTGTGTAGTGCGGTGTTGTATTGAGTATTGAAAGAGTATACTGAATACGTGTGTGTGTGCTCTCTTGTTTTGTGTGTTGTATTTTGTAGTTTGTCCTCCTCTTCTATTCCTCTACATCAGCTCCAAGACACACTTTTAGTCAAGTATTGTCCGTCGAGTGAAGCCGCTATACACAGATTATTGCACTGTGCTTCTACATTCTACTCATTCTACATATATCCAATACCAAATACACAATACACAACGTTGCAAACTCTACAATTAAAATTCATATTCAGTTTTAATTTGTGTGAAACAATTTTTTTTTATACAACGAGATAAAAGATACAATATAAAACATAGCAAAATAATAAGAAGAAAGTATTACATTTAATATTTAATCTATCCACAGTGGTATTGGATATGAAGATGAAGAGAGAAAAGTGATGATTGATTTTCCAAACATAAACAGACAAGAAGAAATCATAAACGTATTAATGATCACTTGTTAAAACTTTTCGCGTTTCAAGCATTCAACAGTTTTCCAATCTTTAAACTGAGTGTCTCTCTGTCCTGTGCTGTGCTAGTGGATCTCTAAAGATACATGGATATTGATAATTTGATAATCCTCATCGATATTATTTATATTTATTACTTTAACTAAACTTGGCTTCGGAAGTGCGCAAAGTTGATGCTGAATCAAGAATTAATCGTGTCATCTGTCATTTTCGTTCGGCCAATGCGTCAAATTTTACCTTTAACCAGTTTTTAAATAAAAAACTCAAAGTTCCAAGTTCCAAGACAAGAAAAGGAAAAATAAGACATAATAATCTTTGTTTGATTTGAACTTCTGCAAAAAAGCAAAAGAAAGGAAGGAAGAGCGATCTCAAAGGAACAGGTATATCGTTTGCGAGAAAGGGAGAGAAGAAGAAGAGGAAGTGTCCCAACCCTTGCCTTGCCTTGTCTGAGATGACACAAGAGAAAAAAATAACACACACGGATATTTTTACTCTTTGCAAATAATTATTATTATCCTTATCCATTTCCGGCCAGTACCAAATTCCGAAGCACGCGTTTTTAATATACACCCTCCGTGTTTAAACAGAGATACTCGTGCATATTGACTATTGACTTGTGACTTGTGAGTTTCAACTATTAAAATTATGAAGAGTGGAACATGTATAAAAAATTACGTGAAACATTAACAAGTAACTAGTAACTAAACACTAAACTAAAGGCAACTTTACAGCTCGAGCTCAGCCTCAATCTATTCAACACTAAACATTCTGTTGAACAAAAAAGAAGGAAAATTCATTTGTGTGTGCTGACTTGAATCCACACTTCCAATTATCATTGGACTGTGTCGCCTTTTTCTTTTTCATCATAATAAATGCAGTAAAAAAAGTATAGATTCGTGCTGTTTCTTAATCCGTACTTATTACTTATCAACTACATTCAAAATTCAAAGTGTAAAATTTAAAACTATAAGTGTTTATTTATATTATAAAAGTTTGTGATTTTCAATTCAACGAGATTCAAGATTTGAGACTCGATTCATCGCTCATCATTATCAAAATCGTCATCATCATCGTCGTCGTTGTCGTTGTCGTAATATCAACGACTACTGACTACTGACGTCTCTGTGTGCATCTCTGTTTACATTTCACTTTGTATAAACAATAACGGTATTTGATTTCCCAAAAGTAGTTCATAAATTAAAAGAAACGACAACAACTACGAAACAAAACATAAGCTAAACGCTTAACTTAAACCGAGCGGAGTGAAGCAACGGGAAAAAATAATAACAAACATTAACTAAAAACATACGGATTGACATTGATATTGATATTGATAATTGTTAATTGATACGGAATTATCATAATAAATTGCATGTCAACTTGTCAGTCAACAAAAAACTTTTTGACTCCACTTTTTTTCCACTTCTTCCTTTGATGTGAGATAAAAGTAACAAAAGTATTGTTGTTTTTTTGCACAGACTAATGTATAAGATTACACATTTGAATTAACACTGGATAGTTTTTAGTTTTCTACTCTCTACACAGCTAAAGTTTCTGCACAATTTTCAAGTAGTAATCTAAAAACAGTACACAGTCTGGTGTCTGGTGAAATCGCATGCAATGCAGTGAGGATGTGCTCATCCGATTATTCCCATCGTACATCATGCATAGTCCCGTACAAAATACACAACGGAGAACCAAAAGGTGAAAAAGTTGATTCAAAAAAAGTAAGGATCCATCAAAATGTTCTATTTTATGACCATTTCCACTCGTGTGATTTATTGAGTAACCAAAAGAAACATGATCAATCATTAGAATCAAAATTGGCCTCAACTGTTTTCAATATACATGACCAAGTGTTTGAAAAAGTAAAAGAACAAGAACAAGAAGAAAACGAAGACGGACGAAGAAGTGAGTCACCAAATTCCCTATCCTCAAATATCTGTAGCATTAGTTTAATTAGAGTGTGAGAAAATAATTTAACATCTATTAAGCAAAAGAATGTTCATCGTGTGAAAGTACAGATTTCAGAATTAAAGTTTTCCATTTCATTTTTCAGACATAATACCGACATTTTAAGTGTGTGTACAAACTTCAGACAAAAAAGAATAAAGAATAATAAATAGTTTAGTTTATAGTGATTATTTATTTATTTATATTTATATTTATTGGAAATAGAAACAGCAGGAGAGTTGAAAAGGAAATAAATCCTGTGGGTGAAAATATTATGGTATTGTTGTTGATAGTGTTGTTGACAAGTGGGTTGTTGACACCAAAACTATGACTCCCACCTCTGTGTCAGTGTTGATTGTGATCAGTGGATTTGCATTGTTGATTCTGGTCGGGGCGATGGTTCCACAGTCATCTGCTCGAATCCCGCGTGGAAGAGGACGAGGAAGCAAATGGTGGTAAGTATAGATATCAAGATATAATTATTACTGATTATCGAATTATTCCAAGCCTTAATAAATATCCTAATTTGTATAATATCAATGAGTATGAAATTATTGTAGATTGTAGATATATGACCAATTCAATTCCTAAAATGTAACTTGATTTACCTTTCCCTTTCCAATGACCGTTTATCATTTCCTTCCTCTGCCTCCCAAGGTTTTTATACGTACAGAACTTGTAAATCACTCAGTAGAAAGAAATACCTAAAAGCAGAAAGCAGAAAGCAGCAGACCCTAAATTTGTACAACAAATTATGGCTAATTATTGTTTTTCTCACCATGTATCATATTTCAATTGATTCATAAATCAATCCAATTCAGACGTAAATATAGCGCTGCATTTTATCGTGGAATTTACCGCACAGAAGTTATAACGCAGTACGTAGTAAATAGTAAATAGGTAATCGTTTAGCATAATAAAGTCAGCGGAGGTGATTTCAGTACAAAATCTTGTGAATGGAGTTAATTGATCCAAAAATCTGAATATTTTTGAATACTTGGTAAATGATAGATTTTTCATTCAGCAAAAGAAAGAAACAGCAGGAAGTTTCAATGTTTGAACATTTATTGGGATTCTAGATTATATGTTCCGTAAAATCTTGTTTTGAGAATGAAATAATAAATAATACAAATACAAAGAGTAAATAAAATACAATAAATAAAATGAGCAATAAATAATGATGATAAACCCATCAGCCATAATAATTATTACAATAATTAGCATGACTATTGTGATAAAGATTATCATTATGATACACAATACACAATACAGAGTAGATTAGATAGATTATATAATACAAATATCAGTATACAGTATATGTACAGTAAAGAAAGGAAAAGACATTTGAGACATTTGAGACTTGAGACTTGAGACGTATCTCATAAATTATCCTTCGTTTATTTAGCCGTCGTTCTGTCTCTTTTTTTCCACACACTATTTAACGCTGGCGTTCTCACTGCTTTATTTATTGTCAATCTTTATCATCATGATCATCAACGTTGACGCAGTAGCTGAGAAATGAGAAATTCAAAACTCAAAACTCAATTCTCAATTCCTTCGGTAAACCTTTAAACTCTCTTCTATAAACTTGTACAGTATACAAACTACAAACTACAGAATATAGAAACTTTATGTATACAAGTGAAAACTGTTGGAAGTCAAATGGTGTTCTCTCTTTATTTCAAAATTCAAAAGTTACTTGTCCGATTTCCGATGTATTGCGATGGACTGTAGGTTGTAGGGAAAATGTATGGAATAGGAAAACAAATTGACTTCTCAGCTTCTCGGTGGCCTCACTCTGTCAATAGTCCCCACCACAGAAAGGTGTTTTATGATATCCAAAAAGAAGGCCACATCTCTCTACTCTCTACTCGCTACCTTCCTCAGTTTCTTTGTCGTTTTCCTGTCTTTTATGGGCGGCTCTGTCAACTCCTCTCAACTTTATGTGAAGATTCTGTTCTATTTTCCTACTACTTCTATTCTGTATTCTGTATTCTGGACTCTGGATTCTGGGTTCTAGATTCTAGAAAATCACTCATGAGTTAGTTTTTCCGCCACATTTTTAGTCCCTTGGTCTTTTCTATTCTTTTCTTTAAATTTACAACCTTTTGACAAGATGTACATAATCTCTATTCTATGTAGCGTACAATGCACAATACCATACATATACCTCGCTATTCTCTATTGTCTGTTGTCAGTTTTATGCAACTCACGAGGGAAAGTACTAAATACTCAGGACCATTTTGTAAAATATTTAGAAGATATTTCAAATATTAGTTAATAAATACATTTGAACAGAATATGACTTTTTAATCTGAGATTTGAGGAAACGGAGATACAAATTTACATCAGAGTGTATAGATTTTTATCGATGTATAGATAGTCCGACATTACATGGTATACTACAGTTTAACGGGTTTTAGTAGGTCTTTAGTACAGTATATTAATGGTAATGACCAGTTTAAGCATAAAAGTCAGGGTGCTTTACCGTTTACTGCTTATTGGCAAAAGGGCAAACATCAAACCCCATCAATGTACATTACGCACTGTACATTCATTCATCATTTCATGGTATTAGTAAATAGTTTCGGTAACACTACACAGGACTTTACAGCTGACAATAAAGAAGAAAGAAGCAATGACTTTATTATTTATATTCAGAGGGTTTACTTTTGTCAACTTGGTTGGTCGTTTTAAATGTCCTGCTCCTACTGCTTCCACAATAGCCAATGGTCATTCATGATTACCTAAGAAAGAAAGAGTAGATAGAATAAATACTAAATAGTAGCAAGAAAGAGTGTCTTCTGTCCACTGTCCATTGTCTAGTGTGCAAGGATTTACACAATACATAATAAAATGGAGACCTCCGTTGAATTTCCACATTCCAGGCAATTAACGTACCTGGAATGTGGAATGGACAGTCAATTGACTCTAGAATCTAGAATCTAGGATCTAGGATCTAGAATCTAGACTCGATTCCTGGACTTGTATCATAAATTTACAGCTGAATTGAGAAACTTTCAAGTTACAAGTAACACATCCTGCGTTTAGTTCCATTTTAATCATAACAGTATTTAATACAGGTAATTAAACAAGAATAGAAATGTTGTTGCTGTTACATTACGGGAAAAATGCAAATACGAAATATTTCGTTTCCCTTATCTTGGAAAAGACTTTAATTCCAGCACTACAAATAGAGGGAGACATGGGTTAAAAGTCTTGAGAAGAAATGTAATAACAAAAAGGGACAAGGGACAAGAAAAGGAGCAGCTATTGATTTGTCTCCTTTCATGTCCCTTACACTTGCACCCGATACAAAATACCTTACACCAATCTCAATCCCAAGTCCAATATCATTACCAATACGGATGATAACAAATATGAGTAGGAATCTACTGTAGATTCTAGATTGTAGAATTCAGACATGACGTGACATGACATGACATGATGATGACAAAAGGAAAACAACAGTTGAAAAGGAAGTATCATGTCAATTTGTATGAAGTGTAATTTCCAGCTTATGCTACTCTTGCTTTGTGTTGTGAACTGTGCGCTGTGTACATTACCTACTTACTATTGTATAAATTGTGTTGCATTGTATTGAGTTTTGAGTATTGAGTATTGACTGTATTCATATTTGTGTGATAATATCTGTTTGTGCTTTGTCCTTTGTCGTTTGTCGGATGAAAGAAGTAAAATATGTATCAAAATATCTCCAATCTCCAATCTCCCATCTACAGTAACAAAACAAGTACAACTCAAATTCAATAACCAGCAGAGTCGTTGACAATCTTAATAAACTTGCCTCACCGGTCACCGGTAAAAAGGGAAGACCCATTGTGAGCACCCTCAATGTGGTCCTTTGTATTTTGTACACTGGATATTGGATAGATAATGCATAAACACGTCGATATATGAATCCTGAAACCTTTGCCTTATGCACTTTTGAATGTTGAATGTTGAATGTTGAACGTATATTTGACATAATAAAGACATTTGTATTGATAAATATCGTAAATCGTATCGCTGAGAGAGTTGAAACTTGAAAATATTCCAATAATGCATTAAAATTACCGTAAGAATTTCTAATATTTTGCATGATTGCACATTTCAAAAATAATGAGGTTCATCAATCCGGATTTGGTACACCCAATATCCAATATTTGACAGAAAAAGCAGTAAATGAGGAAAAGTAAGAAAGTTATTAGCTGTTTTTCATTTTTCATACTTGTAAATTGTAAAGTGCAATGGAGGGGAAATTTGTACATAGGTGGCATGCGGTATGTCATGAAACATGCATAATAATATAATGAACCATTGTTACTGTTAGAATTCAGAATATTAGATGTTGGTCATTGTCATTGTCATTGTCAGCAGTATAATATTTATAATATGTATGAGCACTTTCATTTTTTGAAGGTGGGAGCATCAGAGACCCGTTAATACTTTTACATATCCCAGCATATTCTAGTAAATATCTGGAGTCTGGAGTCTACAAAGTGACGTTTAACATTTTAAATTTACGGGAGTTCTCCAGACTCGAGAGAATTTACGATTTTAGAGGGATTACAAAAATTCAATTTCAATTTTTTCTCTTATAAAGTATAGCTTGTAAGTATTGAGAATTGAGAGGTTGTAGACTGTCGCCTATGTATTCTACAATCTACTTTTTATTTGGTCTTATTTTGTTGACAGTGTGAAGAGTTTAGAGTGAAGAGTTTGAAGGTATGAGACCAAATAATCCAAATGTTTACCACGTTGTGCATTGTGCATGGTCCATTGTATGGAATTTCTTTAATCAAGTACCTATTACAAGTTGTAAGTATGTTTTTTTGATGGATACATGAAATACGGTAAACTGTGTACTCGTCGATTATCAGTAATAATCTATAATCACCAATAATGAAGTAGTTTGTACCATTTTCCATTTTCCAAAGTCTGAGATACATATTATCCATTATCCATAATGTATACATAGTTGACCACCTTCTGATTGTCAATGATCGGCCGGCTGATTTTCGATTATTACAGTAGTGTACGCAGTTGAATGACGGGCCGCTCAGCATCTTTTCCTCCTTTCCACCTTTCCCTATATACAAATGGTGTGGTGCAAAGTATAGTGTATATTGTATAGTGACATGAGCGAGCGAGAGCGAAAGAGACAGTGAGCGAGTTGGTTGGTTGTACAATGTACATGGTCGTCTCTTTTTGAGTCAGTGATCCATTCAAGCATGGCATTATTGTCCAGGTTGTTTCTGACGGTGAGTGGTGTGTGTGGTGGCCCTTCTCTACGAGTGAGACCACCCCATCTCAAAACCTACAGAACCAACACAACAACGACAACGACAATCACAATGACAACTAATAACAGCTATATCCAACTTCCAACTTGCAAGCAAAATCTTTGACAGGAGATCCTTGAATCTCCGCATACTTTTGTCTGTGTACTGTGTACAGTATTACATGTTCAGTATCTAGAATCTAGAATCTAGATGCACTAACCGTATTGTCACTTTTTCCAACTTGTAAATAACACATAAAATCGTACTGTCATCGTACATTATCGGTATCGCTATCGGTATCGAAGTCTTTAAGTTTTGGGTGAAAAGTGTGTAGGCTACATTCTACATTTAATATTCAAATGATCTTGTTACATCCTTGTATGAAACATGCACACACACACCTTTTTTCAACGTCCGGCTCGCTGGATTCTTTGTACGGTAAATGGTAAATGTCTTGATTTCTGTTTGGATTTGATGTGATATTTACTATTTACATAACCTGGGACAAGAAGAAGTTTCCTCTTCATTTATGTCATGATTATAATAATTCTGATTACTAAACGGATCCTACTCCATACTCCATACACAGAACAGAGAAGAAGAAAACAGAACAGACCAAGGTATTATTAGGTGTATCAAATAGATATCTCCAAAGGTATACATACACATATAAAATACATATGCTGTCTGTTGTGGACAGTTTGTTGTTGATGTTTGCCGCTGGAGCCGAGTGAAAAGTTTAATCCTTTCGTCAAGTCCATTGACCATTGTCGACAATAATAATATCCCATTCTGGTTCTTGTTCTCCTTCTCGAGTCATTCTCCTCAAGTCTGCATTTTCCATTCTCTGCTTCATGTACACCTTTTATTGTTACATATTTAGATGGACAGATAGAGAACGATACATGTCATCCACACATTGTGCCTCATGAATTTGTGTACAGTTCCGTCTTTTCTCTATCCAAGTCCTTAAGTGCTCTACTGCCTAATGTCTAATGTCTACTGCATTGTTCCTCATAAAGCTGGAGAAAACTCCAAGCTCAAAGCTCAAAACTTGAAACTGTTCTGAAGTGCGCCCATTCACCCATTAGTTCTTGATTCACTGTCAGATTAAGGCTAAATGCTAAACACTAAACATTGTAATGAAATTGAAATTGATATTGATATTATTTACTTGAACATAACTGATTACTGATTATTGACAATTGACAAGATGGTAACATCAGCTTAGCGCTCCATTTCACAAGAATTCATAATCAACTGCGTATTTAAGAGGAATCTCAAACACTGATAAATAAAGAAAGAAAGGATGAGAAGGAACCGTCAGGTACATCTTTCCGATTCAAAGAGTAATGAACATTGAACATGCTTTTAGTTTTGAGTTTTGAGTTGACGCAACGGAGGTTGAGGTTGTAAATTTGTAATGTACTGCTAGGTCATTTGATAATGGATCAAGTTTCTTTCTACCTTTCCCACCTCACAGCTCATCGGCGACAGTCATTTTACGACCAACGACAAATTATGTGTGAGCATTGAGCATGCTCATGAGCATTTTGAGGGTCTTAACACCAAAAAATCAAAATCAACAAACAGCCGATTCACTAATATATGACACCATTCTTTTCTTCAACCTTAATGAATGTTCATTTTCTTTCATTTAAACTTCATTTATTTAAACAACCAATTAAAAATTAAGCTGATTGTATGCTAAATATTAAATCACATAAAAATTCCATGGTACAACTTGATAATATTTTTGTTACCAACATTGATGAATACTTCTCTTGCCTGTTGTACAGAAAATGGAAATATCTTCATTTTTCAGAAAGCTTATCTCACATTCTTTTCATCTTATGATCTAAATTGTAAATTATGTCTCGAGTCTCGAGTCTACATTCTATATCCTATATTATTCTAGAGTAAATAGTTTTTATGCACTGTAGATTATACAATGCTATACATGTTCCGGTACAATGAAGAAAAACAAACTCTGTTCTTTTGATTCTCCAATCTCCAAGGAAAAGTTGGAACTGTTCAAAAAGTTGGAGGACAGCAATTCAATGATCTTGAGACTTGAGAGATGTGTAGAGTGTAGAGTGGAGAGTCAAAGAGGAGAAAAAAAGTGAGGTAAAAACTTGGAGAATGACGATATGATGGCTACTGATGATAACCCTTCCTCATACAAAACACAAAACACAAAACAAATGGGTGAAGGGAAAAAAGAAGTCTCTCTTTTTTCTCTTGAGAATATTCGTCACACGGGGACACACACATATGTTTCATGTTTATAGGTATAAATTGTCTACATACGACATGAAAGTTATACAATATGAGACCGTAAGTCTCTCATAGATTGAGCATTGAGCATTGAACATTTGAACATTGTCTATCGTTTAAGTTTACACTTGATCGTTTGTAACAAAGTCGTAAGCGTTGGAATCGGAATCGGAATTGGAAGAAGTAGCCAGGTACAGGAGGGAGATACTCGTATGTGATTGTGACTGTATCTCGTACACATGTATGTAAGCTTTAAATATGTAGGCTTTGAATTTTATCTCCAGCGTCCGTATATTTTTCACTGTATCTATATCTTAAATATGGTAGAATCTAGAGTCTAGAATTATTTTACAACAGTGTGAGTGAGGCAGTCAGTACACAAATTCGTCTGAAATTCCGACAGACCCACGACGAACCGTCTCTCTCTCTCTTTCTGTCTCTGCCTTTGTCTTTGTGTCTCTGAGAAGGAGAATCCATGGAGGAAAAAACGACCAGAAGGAAACAAGTAGGAGAAGAGACAGAAGAAGTGGATGGATGCCTTTTGAATTTGAATGGGGAAAGTATCATGACATGATCACGTCTATTAGTAAAACTTTGTTTATCTACAACCTACAACCGACCAACTATGCACGTTGTACATGTTCATGTTTTATAAACTATCTATAAAGTAGCCATATCTAAACTCTAAACAAAAAGAAATTCAAGTAATATCTTTGTACAAACTACAAACAAAATACAAACAAAATACAATACAAATAATAGGACATTATACATTAGACAACAGCAGAGTCCGAGTCTGATTTCTGATTTCTGATTCCGACTTCGACTCCCAGTCCGACTTATCAAACGCTAATAGAAAAACGTTTTACACACAGTTTTTTCATGTTTTATTGTGCATATTTCTCTGTCTACCATTTTTGTATCGTCTGCTCTCGTCTTGTATAGATGTAATATCGTCTGTATGTATATTTTGTTTTGTCTCTCATATTTACTTATTTATTTATTTATTCTCAATGTGAATTCGATCCGAGTTGTTCTTTTCCTTCTTATTTTTTTTGTCTCTCATCACATCATATCACGTTCAAGTTCTTTATCTCCCAACTTACGATTAGTCATTACAGTTACAGACTTGGAGAGTACGAGTACAAGTACGAGTAGATACTTCTTATTCGTATTCGTACTTGTATTTGTATCGTATAAGTATGGAGAATGGAGATATGCAGATATACATTGTACATATAAAATATCTATCTACAAAGAGGAAAAAGAAGAAGCAACTACTTGTTTTTTTCTTGTTTTTTTCTACATATCTTGTATAGGCTTGTATATTTTTTACCAAAGCATTTATACATATGCCTCGACTTGGTCTTACATCTTACATTACGATTTACAATATTAGATATCTATTAGACATTGGATATCACTGTGTAGACTGTAGATTGTAGATGGATCAAACAAAACCATTATCTGTAATCATCACTTTTGTTTACGTCCAAAATTCTTCCTTTCATTCAGTCGTCCTCTTTTTTTGTAAATATTTCACACGAGTCTACTCAAATGTATTTAATATACAGTGTGCATACTTTTATATTTTATATACATATGTACAGAAGAATGAAAAGGTTAAAACTATGTACTATTTACCGATATTCCTATCAAAAATGTACGGAAAAAATACACCAGATATAGTATTATTATTAGTATTATTATTATTCTGAATACTAAATACGGGAATATGGAAAATCAAAAGTAGTTGAAAGTTGAAGCAAGTCAGTGGGAAGAGAGGAGAATGAAGAGTCTAAAGTCGGATTCAGACGTGTGTCGCCAAAGTAGCCCTTAAGTCGTAAAGGCCATTGATTCCTTCTTTTCAATTATTATTATTATTATTGTGGGACTTTTATTGTTATTATACTATTAGTAGGATATTAGTGCTATTATTGCTACATTATAGGCTCCACTGGCCACTGGCTCTTATTACTAGTATATAGTATATTATATGGTATATGTTGGTTCTTTTAATAAAGGACAAAGTATAA
This sequence comes from Sminthurinus aureus, assembly GCA_034698265.1. NCBI lineage: Eukaryota > Metazoa > Arthropoda > Collembola > Symphypleona > Katiannidae > Sminthurinus > Sminthurinus aureus. The sequence continues at coordinate 87,753 of JAQGBH010000043.1, forward strand.
AATGTTCAAGTCTTTGACTCTGAATGAAAAGTGACATGTTTCAACAACCCCTTTCTTTCACCTTTGCACATTATCCATTTTCTATCCCACCAGCACTGTACTATAAAATCTACAATCTATACAGACTGACGAATTTAATACATTTAAAACTTTCCATTTTTATTAAAATTCTTTTCCTACTTCCAACTTTGAAATTATTCCTCTTTTCCTCAGTTTTGCTTTTACCGTATGGCTTTTGACATCTCCAAAAATATGTAGAATTGATTTTCATACCACGTTTTGAATCTTGAATGATACGGATTTCGAGCTTTTAATCTTTAAATTCAAAATATTTGCTTCTTCCTTTTTGCTATTGAATTTCCCGTGTCAATTACGACAAATTAATGATATTGTACATTTTACACAGAATAATTATGCAGAAAAGTGGAAGGTGCCAAGTAATAAGTAATATTTCAGATTTTGAAAGAAATAACAGAAAAAGCATTCCTGTTTGACGTCTGACGTTTGACCACATTGTGATGAAATTGCTAAAAATTTGTTTGTCATACAAAATACAAGTATAATAATGACGGGGCATAAATCTTCTACACATTATTGTCACCATTTCCCCACCATGAACAAGAAACAAGACGAGGATTTTACATTTTACTACAAACTACGAAGAATGTTTTGTCATTACATTTATCTTGTTTTCGCCTATAGACTATTCTGCTGCTGTTCTGTCAGGTTTTTTTTGCATTTTTCTGTATTCTGTACTTTCCGTATTCAAGTATCAAAAGTCAAAAGGAAGTGTTGCAATTTTCAACAGAATAATGTAAAATGCCTATTGCTTACGTGTAAGTGCCAAGTACAAAGGCAAGGAAATACCTGTACAAACATGATTCCATTACCTTTTATCCCATATCCCATATCACTGTTTACACTTTAAACGTGTCATTTCCTTTTCCGACTTCGTCATGACTTTGGAATTTGGAATTTTAATTCATGTATGTGGTATTTGTTATTTAAATGGAGGAATTAAAATGTGTGTCATTTATTTATGATGATTTTAGGGGTATTGCAAAAGTGGGTGAACCGACAAATTTAATACAGAATACAATACGTGGGGGTGGGCTTGGCGGGAGTTATTTAGAACCCGCGGTCCAAGCGGTGCTCAGAAAGAAGCAGCAACGACTCGTCCGTGAAAACCGTGGAGTATTAGAAGCCATTGCCAAAGGAGCCAATGAAGGGATAATGGAGTGTAAGCATCAATTTAAAAATCGTAGATGGAATTGCCCTACAAAAGCCTTTTGGAGAGGGAAAAACCTTTTTGGCAAAATCGTCGACAAAGGTTGGTTCTTGACACTTGACATTTTACGTATTATCATGTTCTTGTACAAAACTCTTGTATTTTTATTTAAAACTCTAGTATCTAATATCTAATATCATGTTAAACATAATATTTATAAGGATTTTATACTTGATACTTTATCTGATATATCATCGCACTTACACTGAGGGAAGGACCATCAAATTTTTTTGGAGTAGCTACCAATCGGGACTTGTAAAATTTTTTATGGAATTTTTATTTTTTT